>JAHWFP010260548.1:9244-19933 GCA_023313725.1 Lithobius niger
ATAGGTCTGCAATAGGTCTGTATTTATTTATCACTTTTCAAGCCCATAAAATTTTCCTAAACATTAATTTGGAAATACATGCCTTTTTCAGAAATGCATCGGTGTTGTAATAACTGAATTTTTCTATTTTTCTCGATTAGTTTTAACGGTCAATGCACAATCGTGGTACAAGTTCCTCCTCCCCCCACTGAAAGTGTTAACCCCTTGTTGCCAAGTCTGCACCATACATCGATCACTTAGGTATCACTGCTGCAGTAAAACGTAATCTCATGGAGGATGGCTGTAAACGTAAAAACCCGGTTTTTATCTCAACACATCCAATGGGTTTTTATGTTTATCGGACTATTAACATGAAATAAAATGACATCATGATAGTGTTTTGAACAAATCGTTTTGTGGTCACATCCGTGGATCAACAGGGTCGGTAGCACCAACGATGCATTTGCCTTGCACGTCAAACTTGCTTTTTTAGCCATTACTAACCATACATTTCTGTTGATGAAACCCTTGTTGCCTGCATCAAGAGTACTACAGGGGGCAGCTTTTTCACCATCGAATAATTATGTTGCTTGATCGTCGGGCTGGCAAACAAAGGGAAAACGAACCCCTCTTTTATGTACTGACGGTTGGTTCGATTACGACAACCTGTACGTTTACAGCAACATGTTAGGCAAAATATCGAATGTTACGAGCCACATTTTCCGATCTCGAAGGGCGATTGGGTAAGAAAATTATCAGTTTTCTCAGGTGGTCAAAATCAAATTCATGCTAATGTTATCTGATGTCAAACTGGCCGTTAATTCATTTCCTCCACCCCAACATCCTCCCCACACAAATAAAACTTTGTGAAATTGAAAAAAGAGTTTACCCAAGATTTACCCATTCTACACATAATGTTGGCTAAAATGCCAAAACTACACAATACGAGAATAGTTACAGCAGTTTGGGATTTAGTTTGGATCAGGCAGTTTTCTGTGAAATTCTGCTTACTGTATGGCTGCAGTAGTTTTTGAAATTTTTAAAAATAATTTCTGTTAGATTAATGAGCTCTAATAACCAAGTGGCTTTCGAGTTCTGCGAGTTTGGAATTCCAATCTGGCAGGCTCCAGCATTGCAGCATACATTCCTCAAAATTTGATTCTTGAAAAACAGACTTTTTCTGTGAAAATAGATTCTGCGAAATTGCACTACTTCGTGCGTTTAAACTGCCATCTAATCTGCAATCTGCTCACTTTTCAGAACCGAGGTGTCAACCCTACACAATGCTTTTGGAATGTTCCAGAATTGTACACCCTTAGCAAGGAATGACAATAACCACCCTCGGGTGGCTTTATCATCAAAGCCACTCCTACTTCCTTTTCAAATTTTTACTGTATCTAAATGATATCCTAACCATATATTTTCTACTAGTAGTAATTTTTAATCCTCCAACTAAGTTTGCCCATTAACCTGCCAGCATTACTCTTTTTTCCGTGACAATTTCATTAAACCTTTATAAGCTATTGACAATCAAGCATACCCCAATAAACGATGCCAACTCAATAAAACAGCAAAACAAACACAAGCAGACTTCTTTAAGAGAAATTTAATGTGTTACCTCTTCCTCTTCTTCATCCAGCATTTCACCCACTTTGTATTCGGTCTCGGCAATAATATAATTTCTTTCTGTTCCTATTATTTTCCCCCAAAAGCGAATACTCTGCAGTGGATATCCCTTAGCAAGACTCTTCATAGACAACATGATACGAATCAATTCTTCTTTGTTCACTAGAATTCCTCCTTGCTCAAAGAAATAAATTTGTTCTAACAGATTGGGTACTAAATCATCTTCCATCGATTCAAACTGTTCTTCTTCTTCACCACCTTCTACGTCATCTGGAGCAACCTAAAAATAAACAAATATAAGATATCTTTCTCATAGCTGTTTTAAAGCAGGTACTTTATAAACCTATTGTCATTATTTATGCCAAATATTTAGCCAAGCATTTAACAAAAAATGTGTATAACAAGGCTGAATGAAAGGTCCTGGTTAGAATTTGTATTATTGGTAGAAGACCTGCTTCAAAAACTTCTTTTGCTATTTGGTACAGAGAAAAAAATTAATCGCTGATAACATTTGTTGCTATTATTGCCATATCACTATTGTTTTAGAAAATCAGTCATACATGTTGATTCAATGTGCATGATTGTATTCACTTTGTAGTATCATAGTTACAGCCATTCACTATGTTATACATATAATTATGACGTCGATTTTTTAAGCAAAGACGAGTTTACACCAGTGTAAACTCGCGCATCTGCGGTGAAAAATACAAAGTAAAATACATCGTACAATACAAGAGAAATTACACTTGTTTGTTAAAATACTTTTTGTTTACACGTTTCATCTTTCGCAGTAATATTAATTTTTAAATACATGTTAAATCATTGGTTCATGGATGTGAAGTTAAAGACTTTATATTATTGCAGCTGAGCTGTTAAGGTTATATAGTTGTCAGGAACGTTAGGTTGATGTGTTGTATATTCTTAGTATTGTTTTCCTTGTCCCTTATCCTTATGGTTTAACTGAACGGTCATTTTTTGTTATCCAATTGTCTTTGTGGACTTCCTTTGTTGATGGTTCAACTGTTTTGATTGTTTTCATTAAGTCTGTACACCATCTTTGGGTATGAAAATATGAATCAGCCTGTTGTGTCCTTATCAATGTCTAGACAACAAAGTTGTGTTAAAATTGTTAACTGGTCATCCCATACACAAATGGATTTGTGAGAACAGACTGTAGAACAATTATGCTGTGCACTGAATGACTTTCTTCAGGCAAGGGAGATGTGCAGGGTACGAATGATTGAAATTTGATTAAGTATGAATCAGAGATAAGTTTAGAAGTGTAACGTTAGCACTGCTATGAACACGTTCATCTTGACTTATAATATCTCGCGCTGTAAAACACACCCATCAATATCACCAGGTGTATAATCTCCGTGTCGTGCTAATGAGAATAAAAACCATATGAGAGATTGAAACATTTCTCCATCATTACTTACTATATGCTTTTTATCTGCATGATTATGATACAGTGTTCACTCCCTTTTCACCAATTGTGTCATTCATCCTCCCCTTTACGTGGTAGTAGAGGTGTGAGAAATTGACCAGGTTAAATTTTTTTTTAAATGAACATTTAAACGTTGTTAATACTTGTACGAGGGTAAATCCATTCAAATTAAGCATCAGTTCCTACTACACGGAATTGTATCAGCCTTATGTTGTAGAAGCTGTATGGTTCCTTGACTGAATTCCCTGCCATCTGTGGTTGGCTTAATCGTAAGTCAAATAAAGGTGGCTTTAAAAGTTTGTGAAATGTTATTAATTTGTGACGTTTTGAATTATTTTGTGCATTGACTTTGTCTATTTGACTGCCCTATTAACAGACGTCATTTTCACCTGCATTTTTGTTCATTTTATTTCTTGGTGATGTTTTGAGTTGGTGTAAGTGCTTGAACTGATCTCCCTTCCTTCCCCATTGCAGTTTTTTCCTACTGTAAAAAGTTATTTATTATTTTTATTATACTTTAGCTAAAACTGATAAGCCAACAAATAGCAAAATTGTTGACTGATATTACTACGCATTAAGTGGCCAAATAGGTCTGCAATAGGTCTGTATTTATTTATCACTTTTCAAGCCCATTACGCTCTCTGCCCTGTTTATTGATTAGGTCACTTTCCTGCCAGTAATGTAAAACGTGTGAACTTTCTTCATATGATCAAAGAAGTTGCAAAAAAGTTTTAAAAAATAGGTGTGGCAACTTAATTTGACACTTGCTATACATTAATGAAAAATGTGTGCACCTTCTGCATGTGATCACAGAAGTACCAAGAAAGCCAATGAATAGCTAAACCAGCAACTTGATTCAATATTACTAAGTGTCAACTGCCATTCTCCTGACAATAATGAAAACTGAGTGCACCTTCTTCACGTGATCACAGAAGTGCCAAAAAGTCAAGAAATAGCTAAATTGGCAATTTGATTTGATTTTACTTAGTATTACCTGGCCACTTTCCTGCCAGTAATGAAAAATGAGCGTACCTTCTGTATGTGATCACAGAAGTGCTAAGACACCCAATAAATTGGGTTAACTAGCAACTTGATCCTATATTAAAGTATTAACTATCCACTTTCCTAACAGTAATGAAAACTGTATGCTCCTTCTGCATGTGATCACAGAAGTAGAATACCAATAAGTAGCTAAATTGGCAACTTGATTCAATGTTAATAATATTAACCGTCCACTTGCCAGATAGAAATGAAAAATGTGTGCACCTTCCACATGTGATCACAGAAGTACCAAGAAAGCCAATAAATACTTAAACTAGCAACTTGATTCGATATTACTAAGTATTAACTGAATACTTTCCTAACAGGATTGAAAAATGTGTGCACATACTGCACGTGATCACGGAATAACAAGTGGTTTGAACACCAGTTAAGGTGTAAAGGAAACGGCAGAGCTGGGAGCCACTTACACCGATCCGTACATTTTAAAACATAAAACATCAGATAAAACAAAACTCGGGTCTTTTAGGAAATGTTTCAGATCAACTCCCCCCAGATGATGACGGAAAGCATCCACAGTAGCCACAGAAACCACATCCGCAGGAAAAGAGTGACAACCCTAACTGCAAAAAAAGGATCTGCAGACCTCCAACAAGGCTGGCAGTTTCACAAGTTTACACATATGTCCTCGAGTGTGTTTCATCGTTGATAACTCGAATAAAGGGATATCTGTAGGTAGAAATACCCTTACAATTTTAAAGCTAAGAATAAGATCCGCCTATAGATGACATAGTTCAAGCGAGTCAAGTTTAAGACGGTGTAGGCGGTTCGCGTACGGTAGATTTTTTAAGCCCTTCAAGGACCTGCTGATGATCAATATCCTTAAAAGATTTGGAGCCCAAACTAGGCAAGCATACTCAAGCAATGGCTGACAAACTTTAAAAGCACAGATCAGAATATACGTGTCTAAAAGCGTCTAATGATATATAGGCGATTTAGAGCACTGTTTACAATGTGCTTACAATGCATAGTTTAAGGGTGGAACAAAACCAGACACCTGAGGAAACATCTGGCAGCACGGTGTGGTCCATACTGTAAGAGTGACACTGGTTTCTGCTTCCTATGTGGAATGACATACATTTTGAATTTGCGATGGGCAATTGCTACTTAATTGACCAGCTATAAACTTCATCAATCTCCCTTTGAAGGAGACAAGCACCAGTGTCATCTAACATGAAGGAATGGCTGATCTAATCATCAGCAAACTTACTCTGTTCGCAAGTGTTGGAGCTACTAGAAAGATCATTAAGGTAAATTATGGAAAGGAGAGGTCCAAGAACCGATCCATGGGGCACTCCGCTAATAACATTCAACGAAGTTGAAGGTGAGCCTTTCACCATCACAAATTGGGTTCTATTCGACAGAAAGGCTGTAAGCCACCTCAAAAGCATTCTCCCGAAACCAGAATGATCGCGTTTCACTAATAATTTACGGTGGACAACTGACTCGAATGCCTTCTCAAAATCGAAAAGGATCACATCAGTCGGGACTCCCCGATGTCGAGCGCCTCGGACCAAGTGTCATGGGCTTTCAAAAGCTGTAAAGTGGTTGACCTTCCTGGCAAGAAACCAAATTGGTCGGACTGTATTTGGCTTCTTAGAAAATCGGAGCATGTGTTCTTGTATAATCCGTTCCAAAACCTTATAAGACCCTGAAGTCAAAGAAATAGGCCTATAGTTTCCAAGGTCTGCAGCATTACCCTTTTTGAAAATTGGGACCATCTTGGCTGTAGACCAGACTGAAGGTAAAGTACTGGCTTCAAAGGATAAGTTAAAAATGTGAACCAAGGGTTTGTATATAAAATTACGGATTTCACGAAACAAAAACGCCGAGTGCTCATCAGGTCCTACAGCATGGCTAGGTTTTAGAGAGGTGTTGGCGGCAAGCACATATTGTAGAGTAAACTGCACCAAATCGCACCTTCAGCAATCTGATTATAATCTAAAGCTTGGCATGGTTGATTGTCATCCACAACTCCATTTGATACAAAACACGAGTTGAAGATGTCGGCTTTGCACTTGGAATTGGTCACAAAAACATTATCCTTCAAAAGTGGAGAAATGGTTCTAGAAGAATGCGTTTTGGTTTTATATACTCTAAAAAGAGAACTAGTTGAGCACTCGGTAAGAAGCCTAGTCTCCTTATTTTTTAGGTACGCGCTCAGTGCAGCCGAATAAACCATGCGACACTCATTAAACCTTTGAAGATGTGAAACAGACCTGTCAGATTTGTACAGTTTCCAAGCTGCACTTTTTTTTCTCCGTGCCTTAGTAATCTCGACTGGGAAGTTACTCCTACGTAAAGTTTTGGTTTGCAGAGTTTTACTAGAATTTTTTACCCGATTCGTAATAATTTTATAAAAGCTGGTCCGAGCTTCCCCAACATTGGTGTCTTATTTCAAGAACTACTTTCCAATTTGTCATAGACAATTCAGTTTTGAGTGCATTGAAGTCAATCCCTCGACCAGTGATGCTTCGTTTACAATTTGACTGGTTCACATTCAACAAATTTTTTTTCAGTTCGCATTGTTCCAATCTGGAATGCACTGCGTGTTAGTACGGTATGTAATGACTCTGAAGCGGGCTTCAGGCGCGAATTGCTAACTGAGAACCTTGATCGTTTCCTTAAAAGACCAATGCAACTTCTCACTGCTTAACGACTGGTATGGTATAACCGGCTCGCAGCCCTTCTGTGCTGACCACTTTGGTGGTGGTGAATTTTTATTATTGTTTTTTATACATTAGGATTGACAATTGGCTTGGGCAAGCTTTGCGATGCATTATTTTATTATTATATATTAAGAAATATTGACAATGATACCCGGCATTTCCCTTCACTTGTCCCTTACGTCTGGCAATGCCATCGGGGACCATTGAGTCCCCGGTAGGTCCTACCTTGGTGGTAAGGCATTCATGACCCCACCCTAATTCCATCAACCCTTCCTTTAAAGCCGAGCCATTGTCTTCATTTAAACTTTTAAACTTTTGTAATTCATAATTCTTAGTTTTATGTCGAATAGCAGTTAGCAAACCTCACGTCCATGCCATGCCGATTGCATCTGTAACAAATTTTTATTTTTTATTTTTATTAATAAGTGTTTTTAAGATTGTACATTTGACTAAGGATGTTTTAACCTGGATTTTTATTTCTTTTTCCATCTTTTTATTGTTCCTTTTATTCACGTGAGCTGCTCCTTTAATTTCGGACTGGGTGTAAGTGGAGGATGTGCTCCCTTCTCAGTCCCATACAGTTTCTTTGCTGTATAAATGAATGTATGTATTTATTATTTATTTATAAACTCGACAGTATGGTGGTCACTAAGGCCTAGGTTCCCACCCACCTTAATGCCGAACACCAGTCGGTCATCATTTTAAAAAATCAGCTCTAAGGTTTCGTTGCCCTTAGTTGGCTCCGTGACCAGTTGTTTAAGGCCCGATTCCATTAAATCGCTTAGGAAACAGAAGTACAAAGAATGCCATAAATAGCTAAATTGGCAGCTTGATTCAGCTGATATTACTAAATATTAACTGGCCACTTGCCAGACAGTAATGTAAAATGTGTGCACGTTCACATGTGACCACAGAAGTGCCAAGAAAGTCAATAAATAGCTAAACTGGTAATTTGATTTGAATTACTAAGTTTAACTGGCCACTTTCCTGACAGTAATGAAAATGCACGCACCTTCTTTATGTGATCACAGAAGTACTAAGAAATCCAATAAATAGGTTAACTAACAACTTGATTCGATATTACTAAGTATTACCTATTCACTTTCCTGACAGTAATGAAAAATTATGCTCCTCCTGCATGTGATCACAGAAGTAGAATGCCAATAAATAGCTAAATTGGCAACTTGATTCAATATTAATAATATTAACCGGCCAACTTCCTGACAGTAATGAAAAATGTGCGTACCTTTGCATGTGATCACAGAAAGTCAACCAAGAAAGTCAACAAACAGCTAAACTGGCAACTTGATTCGATACTGTTAAGTATTAACTGGCAACTTTCCTGACAGTCCTGGAAAAATTGTGTGCTCCTTCTGCACGAGATTTCGTTACTTAACTAGGCAAATTTTTGTACTACAAAAAGCATTTACCTTGGGATACTACAAGATAACCCTTTATACAATTAAAAAAAAAGGACTGATATCATATCAAAAACCAAAACTGGTAAAAGGGGTCGCCAAGTTCCGAATAGTTCGGCCCTTCAAAGGAGTGATATCAACACACCATAACATCCGTCAACTTAATCGCACCGAATAATACTTTGGACGTTAAATGAAAACTTGAACATTGCTACCGAAATTAGCAATGTTCTAGTTTTCATTTAACCTTCGAACTATTAAGCGGTGCGATTAACTTGGGGCGAATGTTTTGGTGTGTTGATATCACTCCTCATTGAGCAAATTGGCTGATGCTATAGATGGCACTAAGCAACGGTCTAATTTGTGTTTCTATTTATTGTCTGTGAGTGAAATATTAGTCAAGATGTTAAATCAAGAGTTGTTCCTTCATTGCTCAGCTACTGCTGATGTTGAATGTTGCATTCTTTTTAATATTCTCTGCACAATAAGCATGTAGGCCTATTTAGCCTTGCTTATTACTTAGGCTTCGATCCATATTCCTCAGAATTTCTGCAGGTCTTATAGTAAATGATTAAAATACTGAAAAATGTCGGCTCAATCCATGCATTCCATTCCTCAGAAACCCTATTGAAAACAGTTATCACTACCGCATAGTGGCCATGTGTTCATCCAAATGAAGCCAACAAAAAATTTCACATTTTAAAAGCAGTTCTTCACACACTTTATTTTAATTCTGCTGAGCTACTATGACATAATCACCAAAGCTCAGATGCTTATGGTTGGCACGTGTTCGCCACTGCTTGGGACGTGTGACTGAGCTTGCAGCCCTCAAATCGAACACGCAATGCCCTCTCTCAATTTAACTATTCATTATGCGACGTAAAACTATTTTTATACTTTATCATCCTCGAAACTCTTTCTAAATTTTATGTACGTTGTATTTATCCTTCCCATAATGTAATCGTGTCTATGTACTTAAAAGTAATTTTTTGCAAAGTTTCTCCATGTCTCGTAATTACAAGCTATTCCCTAATCGAAAGCCAGTGCTATAGTTTTAGGCGCGAGTCTTCACCACTTAGCATAGCAATTTGTATTATCAATTCACCTTCCCATTTCAAAAATGTCAGTAGCACCCACGCCATATACCCTTAGTGTTACCGATGGGAAGATACGAGATTCGATAAAATCTCATCCCATCTTGCTCTTGAATTTCAATCCTTGTCTCGTTTCAGTCTCAACTGGAAAAATCTTGTCTCATCTTGACACACTTTTGCTCGACGTTGTCTACTCTCCTGGATTATTTTTTATTGCAAAATTGCCATAAAAAACGGGGAGGAAAATACCAGTAACCAAATTATAAGTTTTACTGTCACTTTGTCACTGGCTGGACATCTCAAAGAAAAGTTTAGGCAGATCGTCCACACCACAACCACAAGTATGAGCCCGAGTGGGGAGATGTACAAATGGGGAAATAGAATAAAACAAAACAAAAAACATAAGTAGGTCTACATAGATCACGGAAAATATCACCTTTACTTTGCGAAAACCATGAAATAAAAAAGTCGAGATAAGTATTTGAAAATATTTTTTATCATCTAAGCTCGATCTCGTCTTCAAACATCTCGACCTTGACTGGACTTGCAAATTGGCTGTCTCGACCTCCACGAGACAAGCATCGAGGAAAAGTCAAGATTTTCTCGTCTTGACGGCATTGCTACTAAGTCTAATTTGAAAGCTTCATAATTATGTAGATAAATATTAATCAGCAAAAGCTTACGTGATAGAGTTTTTTCTCTTTTCGAGCTTGAATGATTCTGGGCATTGTGTCCTCCTTGTCAAGAAGAGCGTCATCTTTATATTGCAATTTACTCTTTTTTATCCACAAACTCAGATCTTCAAAAAAATCTACCACATTTTCGGGACGACCATCAATAATTTCTCCAATCAATTCTGATAGATGATCATACCTAATCAAAAATAAGTAAAAATCTGTACAGCATTAACTTCTGTTGTGTTTAAGTTAGCTAATTATCAACGCCGTTAAGAACGTTGTTATCAGAGCTGATTGGCACACATTGTTGGGCGTAAAACGAGTCTACTTTGTATGGGCAGTCGGCAGTGGAGGAAATTGGCCCGTATGACAACCAACTACAGACACGACAAAATGTAAGGGAAATCACTTCTGTTCTTAGGACAGTCATGTCTGGAGTGAGAAATCTGCCATCCGAAATGGGCTTAAACTAAGAGTGCCGATCAGCTCAGTTATCAGCACTCGACCAGGACACAATGAAAGCAGGAAAACTTAAGGGACTGGTCATTATTTATAGCCAGGGATGGAAGGACTGGAGGAAATGAAATGTGACCACCAAAGTTTCGATGACCACCCTTTTATGAAAAATACTGCCCCCCCCCCCCCCCCCCATTCAAGGTCCACAAATATTCTCACCCTCCCCCCCCCCCCCCAAAAAAAAAATGACGCCTATATGCCTAT
>JAHWFP010260548.1:20033-39767 GCA_023313725.1 Lithobius niger
CCCCCCCCCCCCCCAAAAAAAAAATGACGCCTATATGCCTATTCAGACTGCCTGCAGATGATTTCCTGTACCTAAGATAATAATAATAAACAAATTTTGCCAGCCCAGGAAAAAAGGTCAACATGGTGACGGAAGGGAGGACCTCTAACACCGCCCCAGAATTTAAACCGAACACCGAAACCCAAAAAACGGGGAAAACAAAACGACGTTAAAACGCACGGTGGAGGTAGCTGGTGAGATCACATCGGAGTAATGCCCTACGGAATGGCGCAAGTGAAGGAGCGGTGACCACTTCATCCGGCAGCAAATTCCAACACTTAACCACAAGCAGGGCGAAGAAGTGTTTCCGACACTCAAGTCTAGATCCAAGTACACGCAATTTAAAAGAGTTTCCACTCATCAAGGAAGGGCCAACCAGATCAAAAAAGGGTAAGACCGAAGGAAGTAGGTGGTGAAGTATCTGGTAAGGAAGCCTGAGGTCGGCACGTAGATGACGTAGTTCCGGAGGTTCCAAGACGGAAAGTCGTAACCTCTCACCGAAAGGTAAGCAACGTAGCTCAGAAATAGTGCGAGTGAAATGGCATTGCACAGACTCAATTAGATCAATGTCGTAAAGAAGATAAAAGGACCTCACTGGGCTAGCGTATTCGAGAAGTGGTCTGACATAGGTCTTAAAGCCCAGATACGTGTGGAAGGGTTAGTAAAACAGTGGTTTCCAATAAAAAGGCGCCGGAATGCCTGTGCAACGATCCATTTACAGTGGGTTCTGGATTTAAAATCGGAGGTAAACCACACCTAAAGATCCCTGACAGCAGCAACAGCTCGCAGTGCCGGGCCACCAAGGGTATAAGATGGGAAAAGGATGGTTTTCCCTATGAGGAACGAATGGCATTTATCAAATGAGAGAGGGAGTTGCCAAAGGGAGGACCATCAATTTACTTCTGCTGTAGCCAGATTAAGCGTTGGCCAGTTACCGAAAATGACATACTGGAATAACACATATCTGCCAAATGCAACTCCTCCATACTAACTAACAAGTTAAATTGTTATTACTAA
The DNA here is from genome assembly GCA_023313725.1 of Lithobius niger. Lineage (NCBI taxonomy): Eukaryota > Metazoa > Arthropoda > Chilopoda > Lithobiomorpha > Lithobiidae > Lithobius > Lithobius niger. The sequence goes on from JAHWFP010260548.1 coordinate 21,090, forward strand.
AGAAAATCCGCCAAACCCACCAGCTAACGTCAAGAAACGAACAGCATGATATGCCAAAGTAGCACGAATTAGAAAACAAAAACGAATACGTTCGATGCTTAAGGTAAGGTTTAACTGATCCGATGTAAAAACAGAAAGAAACACAAATAAACTTTCCTGTAAGGTTTCAGATACTGTAGAGTTACTGTAGGTACTGTTTAGTCCATGTGAAATCTTACTGCTGTATCAACCATTATACACGTAAATACAATTAAAGCCAGAGTTGAAATTTCAAAACATTTTTCATGCCCAAACTAAAGGAAGAATAATGTAAGCCTTCACACTCGACTATTTTCTTGGCTAAATTTTTCAGTGTTCTTCAGCCACGTCATCTAATTTCCGTTCAGTACCCTGCTGATGATAAATACGTACATAAATGCAATATATTAAAGATAAATACGTTATGGATATTTTAATATGTCTACACCTTATAAGCCCCGATTCCGAAGTCCCACGTCCCGCGTACCAACAATCACTGTAAATCTGTGGTGCACGAAGCTAATCATTTCTACGCTGGATGTTTCATTAAAAAAAAAACAATACAATCTTGAGCACTCGCAACATGGGGATGGTTTGCTGTCTCATGTGTTTGTCGCCATGCATAAAACGCTGGCATAAACCGCTGGAAGATTAAATTTAAAGGATTAGTGAAACTATGTTAAATATTCGAAACGCCCAAAAATACACATACGGGATACACACCTTCAGTGGAGCCGGCCAAAAATAATAGCTTAAACAATGCTTGAGCGTGCTAGTTGAATTAAACCGCTGAAATTTTAAGATTGGTAAAACACTCGGGTTAAATATTCAAAACGTGCAAATATACACAGATTGGATACACGCCGTCAGTGTAGCCAGCAAAAAATAATTGTTTAAACTATTTGAGCATGGTAATTGAATTAAACTGCTGGCATAAGCTGCTGGAAGATTTTAATTAAAGGATTAATAAAACTCGATTAAATTTTCAAAACGCACAAAAATACACAGACGGGATACACGCCTTCAATGTAGCCAACAAAAAAATAGTTAAATGAAACTTTAACATGCTAATTGAGCGACGAAGAAAACGAAAATCAACGTTTATTACCCAGTGTGCGCAAAAATACACAGACGGGATACACTCCTGCGGTGACAAACACATGACACAGCAAATCTTCTCCATGTTGCAAACGGTGCATCAACCCTATCCGTGCGCTCAAGGTCATGTTGGTTTTTTTTATGAAACAGCCAGTGTACCTGAACTGGAAATTCTAGTTATCATATAATGCCTTGAATATTAATGCGATTGTTACTCTTTAATTACAGCATGTTCAAAATCCACATGCACGAATTAGAAACTTGGTTCTGCATTTGTAATCATGTCGTGAGTAAATTCAGAAACAGATCCTTAATTAAAAACAGAAGAGCTGTTCGAGTTGAAGTAGTAAACCCTGTAACATTGTGTAAGATAAAGATCATTGGGAGGAGTTCACGGACCAATAGGATAGCGTAGACTTTGCATGGGGGAAGCATATAAATTAAGTTATCACATGATGCTTGACAGTTCGAGGTTTTCTGAACCCATGACCATATAATGGAACCTAAAGGGCAACCATAAAAGGATCTGCTATACTACCGTTGAGATGTTTGACAGTTTGAGATTTAATTAAAAGATAACCAGCAGGGAGCCTACGGTATACAAGAGAAATGGACGTAAAGAGTTGGGTCAGAACTTCTATAAACTTTTATTAGACGCGTTGTTGGATTCTTTAGTTACGTTAGGCCACGGAGATCAGTGCTGATGGTCTTGGCCGAATAGAGGGAAAAGCCGGCGCTTGCATCGAGAGCACCTGGTCTCCCATTGATTAGCAACCGTTCATGGTTGCGTTCAATTGAGTATCATTTTACTTATTATTTTATTCTTTAAAGCATATAGCCAACTGAAATATAGTACAGCTTAATATCATATATATTGTCATAATTACTACTTGTATTTAGTTATTGCTACTTGCCTACGATTATTGGTCCATGATATGCAATCCGATCTAGCCCAATCGAATTACCATTGATTTTGAATTGCTTGATATACTTGAGTCGATTTCGAATATTAACTTGTATCAGGACTAACCAAAAGAAGTTTAGTCCTTGTATTTTAAGGAGGAATACAGAGAACTTTAACCAATCCTTGTGTCTCTCATTCATTTTAGCCTTAAGTATTTAAGTGTTTATATTATTGCCATCCTGAACGTTTATCCAACTTATCCTCCCAAAATAGGCCAAGGTAACCGGATAACAATGGTGTAGAAGTGGTCCACGCTTAGCTATTAGCTATCCAGGAGCACCAAGATTTTAAAAAATTAATTACGTTTGTTACTGTTAAATAATAGTGTTATAGTGATTCTCGTTTAGATTTTAGTTAGCCACAAGAGGTACTACTTCATTATTGGGTTTTATTATTTAATAGCAGAGTCAGTTATTGGAAAACAAAGAATATAAATAAACAGCCATACACATAGCAAGAATTTTTTTATTTTTTTACAGTCTGGATTGGATAGAGTGCAGCTACTTTATCGAAAATATTTCATTGATTTTAGTGTTTAATAAATCGCATTTGCTTGTGATCAGCTGTTGATTTTCTCATCCCTCAAATTAATAGTGATTTGTTTGTTGTTGATTAGAAAAATTATCATTACTTAGTGTGCAACAATATAGCAGGAAATATTTCTTGCAGAAACTGGTTGTATGTTCATTTGAATTAATTTTTTTAATCATTGACATTGTGTTTAATCGTACCTCACGGTAGACCTCGAAATATGGGGAAAGAGGTAAGTCGCTCCTCAAGAGGTAGGTCTATAATTCGGAAGACGGCTATTGAGGAGCGGATGTATCTACCATCTTCCCGACAAGTATTCCTCTTCGACGTCGTATTGTACGCCAATTAGGTATTTTGGAATCTGAAAGTGAAGGCGTTATTTGAAGTGACGAACCTGGTACTGTACCACAGGTTCAATCTCACGATCCTATGCTAATTCACGGTCCTCTCAGCCGATTGCTATTGACAAACAGGCTATTAATGATTCTCAAATACATATTATGCAACAGACTGCAGAAACCCAATTGGAAATATTTTGGGAATTAGCAGATAGTTTCCGATTAAATCAGTCTAATCCAGGTCAAAACCATTCGAGGTTATAAGACGACTTACATTTCGCAAAAAAAGCGATAACATCCTTTTCAGGTGACAACGATTTAGATATCTACAATTTTATTGTAATTAGGAGAATTTAAGGAAGTTAGATCCTTTGTTATCAGATTCTGAACTCATTGAAGCTGTACAGGAGGCGCAGCTAAATTTCTGGCTATGAATCTTTACATTTCGGAATTAGACAGTTGGAATAAATATAAAAAAGCATTGATTGATCATTATGGTAGTGGTGATCGCACTATTACCTTGGACAAGGCCTACATTGATGAATCTGGCGAATCATTTGCAGAAAGGTTAGAAATTATGGATTCAGCAGTTTGGGTATTATAACTAGAAGGCAGTGAGGTAGTGAAATCAGTCAAACTTGTTTCTAAGGATGAATGTTTAAAAGCTGCTTTTCTCCAAGCTATGCCAGCTGAAATCAAAATAAATTTGACTGTTGTCAAACCAAAGAAATTTCATAATATGCCTAGAGAAGCGATCGATCTGTTATGACATGCCGAAGTGAGTTTGGTGGCAGACCTCAGATCTGACTTACAAAAGCTAAGGATGTTTCTGAAGCAGCATGTGTCAGTGTCATCCAGGCGCAGGCGAATTCTGTTGAAAACAGGACTTGTTTTATATATCTGGGTAAAGATCATATAAAACGAGATTGTCAAACATCATATATGACCTTCAATAGAGTCAAAATTAGAAATCGGCAGAAAGGTAATGTGAAAGGCATTTTTTCTAAGCTCTGCGCAAACTGTGGTGGCCGAGGATTTCAGCAACAGAGAAGAAATCGTAGAGGTAAATCGACTCGCTATTCTTCAGGTTTTTAAAATAGATTCCGTGGAGTTTAATGTTGGTAATAAACAGCTGAATAGTACTAGTAACCTACAATGAAAGAGTACCGGTAATTTGCAGGTAATAGACAACAGAACAGTAACAGAAATCAGCAGTAAAGTCAGCAACAACAGCGTAGGCGTAATAATATTAATCAGTCTCAGGTCCCACAGCATGCTACACAGGTGAGCCAGGATGTAAATGATGCTTCGGGTTTTAATGATTCAAAAAACGAATTGATAGCCTAGACCAAAACGGGGTCTCTAAGCTAACAATTGAACAACAGCAAGTTTTCACGACCATTCACGATGCTCCAGCTCAGTTCAAAACCCTGTAAAATTAATCCTGACACAGTCAGCAGCCTGCCTTTAAAAGCAAATTGTATCGAATTGTGTTCTTCCAATCAGGCTTATAATTTGGTGTAAACTCTGTATAAAAATGTGTATTGGCACCAACAAATTTAGCTTTGCCTGACACAATGCTGTCATTACCTAGGCCAGCTTATTATTTTGGCAAGTTACCTAGTAATTACTTAGGTACTTCTTTGAAAGATAAAGCACACCTTGCAGAGTTATTTTAAATTTTGGTAAGCACAGTAAATATTAAGTATGATTTGGGTTGTGATTTCATAGTATTAACTCGAAGACGGAATTCACTCAACACTTTTTCATTCAGAATTAAATCACCTTGATACTAGTAAACCGATAGTTTTGGCTTTCTTCGGACATAAACGTAATATTCAGTTTTAATATTCAAGTGATAGATTTCTTAAAAGCGGAGTTGAAATGCATTCTGGCACAGCCATGGGTCTCTGAAGTGATGCACAAAAGGAATGGAAAGTAAGAGTTCCCAGAAATGAACACATAAACAAGCCTACAATCTGTCTTACTTTCTGGGATAGCAAGGTGGGCTGCAGTACAGATTAGCCTTCTCGCTGAATTCAGGTCACTAAGGCTGGACGGTGTCCTAGATGCGAGTACAGCAGCAGAAACAGGGAAACTTTGGTACTACCAATGCCAATAAGCGGACAGAATAGACACTAGAGAAGCAGGCAGTAGCAAAGCCACCCCTACACGCGATACAGAGAACGAAGCAACCGATTTAGGAAATATTCATGTGGATATTCATTATGTTAATAAAAAGCCACATAATAAATTACCTAGGCCCCATCTTGTAATTGATATAGGTAAAAACCATAAGGTAACGAACGCTAATTGATACTGGGTCGGCTGCATCTCTTTTCAGTGATTCTGTGGCACAGGAATTATTGGTAGACATTTCGATAAAATACCCTTTACTAAAAATGGCTGCCCCTATGGATTTGGCTGGTGTGGGAAACCAACAGATATCGACAGGACGTAAAATTAGTGTCACTATTTCGAAAATGTGGATTTTCCACAAAGCGAGAATTCGTCATTGTTCCAGACGGATCTTTTGAAAATATTTTAGTACTTCTAGGATTTGGTTTTCTGTCTAGTTAGCCTAGCACTGTTAAAACAGATAGTACGGATAATATTTTAGAGCTAGACGAGTTAAAATTTCAGCCATTTTGGCATGGAAATTTTATCTTGAAATAATATAAATCATTAACAGAAATCATTAACAGAGAGATGTATAAGCCTACCGATGTTCACATAGCTATTATTAGCATTGATTCAGATGAGTGTAGTGGCAAAATTCCAGAAGCCAAATGGAATCGTACTCCTCAAAATCAGTTTGAGGATATTATCGTTGCATTTATGTTAGGATGAAATGCTCCCGAATAATGCCGAGAGTAGGGTCTCAGGGTTACTACACACCCCCTTTACCTAACAGTCTGGAATTTTTGTACACTGACATCGGCGATGTTCCTGTTTGTCTTGCACACAGTCTAGTTAACACAACTGTTAATAGTTATACTTTCCTGTTGAAAGGCAGTGTCGCCTGACAAATACGCAGCAGGCCACACCCCCGCCGTGGACAAGGTCCAAATCTTGTATCAAGAAAAACACACTAGAGCACGTATTAATCTTGAAATTCTTGTCATCCATACACATACACCACCTGTACATAACCACTTAGTGCCAGATAATAAATATCTAAAAGAATATTTTCCTGCGATTAAAACACTTAAACTCGACTCGTTTGCCAGGCATATTGTGCAACCCCCATAACGAACGAATGGATCACACCTATGAAACACGTGACCTTGATTTGCATACACCTTGCGACTTGGTTTTCCAACGGAGCAGGTGGGTTGTGCATTTCAGCTGCCATTTCTGCCTCTTTTGAGGGGAGAAATTGGTGGTTTTTATCCGTTTTATGCTTTTGATGTAGGATGACTTAGTGGCTTTTGCCACGCTTTAATTTTATTGCTAACCTGATGACAAAAATTGAAAATTTTCGAAACGTTGTTTGTATATTTTTATGTAGCACTGCTTGGTTTGATATAATCTGTTACTGTGCTTTTTTACTCCATTATTCCATTGGAATTTTAAAATTGGGCGTTTTCCTTTTATAGATAACTGATCAAGTGTTGGCATCCCAAACGTATCTCATAACTAAGATGCTTGTTAAATCATGGCGTTGATGGTCTAATGCAGCAAATTAATTTTCAGTTTAGCCACTCACTGTGCACGATTTTCACTAAGTTCATTGATATCACCAATTCAGACGACGAAAACATAGCTGAAATCCTTAACAAGTTTTCTTTTGTGCATATTTAGTTGAGGTTTCTGCATTAGCTAAGACAATTCTTAAATCGTAGAGGTGATGAGGTAACAGCAGTAGGAGTAGGACTACTGGAAACAAAACGGCCAACTCTATTTTCAGCTTTTTTCCCTAAATCTTTACGAATTTTATGTCGTCATGTAGACTCCCGTCTTCCACGACGACAATATCAGTTACTCCCCGACAGGGGGCAAGGTTTCCTCGACGTGGGGGGGGGGGGGGCTCTCTGTGGTGCCAACCCTGGATGTCCTTGAAACATAACCAAATGTCCCGATGGGACTGAAAATAAACATATTAAGTCTCTTCCTGAATTTCTGTAGTGCAAACGAAAACGAAAATAGTGTGAAAGGAATACACATGGCGAATAAATCAAATTGAAAATAGTGTATAAGGAACACGCATGTCGAATTACAGAAATCAAAAATAGTGTAGGTAGTTGGTACATTTGGAAAGTGACAGCCAGTGAGAATTTCTTTAAAAACATCGTTAATTTTCGTACTGTGAAACGCCATAATGTCAACAAAACTCGGAAAATTATTTTCCGGAATTTTTCCGAGTTTTGTTGCCAGTGAGAATTGTATATAGTAATAATAATAACTTTATTCCATTAGGAAAAGGAAAGGAATGGGCACAAGGCCACTCATAGCCTTCCAGTGTGTTTACAAATCAAGAAACTTTCAACATTTAAAAACAAGATTGTCAAAATAACTTGCAGGCAATCCCTTAAGCTTAGCTTTACAACTTAGTAATAAAGGGGGCATAGCAATTTCACATGGCAAAGCATTCCAAATCTGCCCAACTCTAAGAATAAAAGAATACTGTCTACAATTAAGTACTGTCTACAATTGGCAGCATCCCAAACGATTTGAAGTGGTTGTGCCCTAAGAGGTCTTCCTTCCTTCAGCTTAACAAAGGGTGATCTGAATGGGTAAGGCCCCAAATGAGCTTATAACAGCAGCGCAGATCAACTTTAATCCGACGCACTTCTAAAGTTTCAATACCGCTCATTTTAAGTCTTTGCCCATAGGTAAGTCCACCCATTCCACGCAATTGTTTAGTAAACCTGCGTTGCATGGCTTCAATCTAGTTTACATCTTTAACTAGGAATGGGTTCCACACTTCACTGCTGTATTCTAAAATGGGGTGAACAAATGCATTAAAAGCCTTAATAAGCACACATGCAGGACTTGCCTTAAAACATTTAAGAATCAGATTTGCTGGTAAATGGGCCTTATGGGCAATTTCAATACAGTGCTTTCCAAATTTCAAGTTATCACAAAAAATAACCCCAAGATCCTTTTGAGAACTGTGTTAACTTCCAGATCACTAAGAAAGTACTTTCTGTGAGGGTTGTTGTGGGCCATGTGCATTGCATGGCATTTGTCAAAAGCAATCATCTACTGCTACGTACATGTCCAATCATAAACAACATCCAGGGATGCCTGTAACATTGCAGCCTGCAGCGTATTAGCAGTGATACTGGATAGTTTGGTGTCATCCGCATAAGCATAAGCAAGCATAAGCATAAGCAAGGGACACCACTTATCACTGGCAGAGACTCAGAAATTTCAGCCCCAACACGTACCGCTTGGGTACGACCATATAAAAACTCGGCGATCCACAAAATAAACTTATCACCCAGACAACATTTTTCAAGCTGATAGAGGAGTTTCTTATGGGACACCCTGTCAAATGCTCTAGCGAAGTCTAGGTAGATGACGTCGACCCATGATCCATTGTCGATAGCTGCCAACCAATTGTCAAGGCAGCGCAATAACTGCACAGATGCACATCTATTTTTAAGAAATGCAAATTGCACTTCTGATAAGGCTAAATATTTCAACATGAAATTTGCCATAATAGTTTCCATCACTTTAAAAGGAACGCAAGTAAGAGAAATAGGCCTATAATTTGCAAAATTTGTCAGGTCACATTTTTTAAAGATGGGCCAAAGCAGATTTATACAAAAGCCTGAGTCTCTTTACCAAGTCATTAGGATCGTCGTAATATTTGTAATCGACCCTGCTACCCACTTTTTTAACCATGTCCGTCCCTTGTTTCTTCATGTCTTCCCAAATCGGAGTGTTAATAGACCTGTACTTGGCGCTACGATTAGATTTGGGTTTACGAGCATTTGGGTCGTTGTGATAAATAGTGTTAGTATTTTTTAACATGGTTGCGTAAGTGCTTTAACTTCTGGCGTGAGGGAAGTTTCTTTCAAGTCTTTGAAAACTATCAAATTCCAAAGCCCGCATCTCCCCGGGTATTGCTGCCCTCGACAACTACGTCATTCTCAAAAATTTTAACCACTTTATTACCGAAAGTCAGCTCACCTTTTATCCTGTCATACTGTAAACCGAAAACTGGGTCTGCATACTTGGGATTTTCGAAAAATTTTATCAAGAAATATTTAGCAGTGTCTCCAAACTATCAAAGTGACTATGTTAGGGAGTTCCGGCGGGGTAGATATGCACCTTGCTTGCACCGCGGAATATGTAGGGGTGCGTTTCCCAGTGCTTGTAGTTGCATATTCTGTTTTGGACTCGGGACGAATTCGCATTATAGGAGCTTGAGCAACTGGAATTGAATATTCGGCGCGACTGAAATCAAGAGGGGTTGACAATGTCTTCTCACTAGGAGTAACGGCTTGGGAAGGGGACGGTGATAAGCCCAATGATTCATGGTTTTCCTCGTCACTTTCTTCCTCTTTGAAAGCTTTAATCGGCGTAGTTTGCATGGCTAGAATGTTTTTAATCGGGATAGTTTGCGTGGCTGCACCGAAGACCGGTCTCGGTTTCAAGGTGCTTACTATCGGCATAACAAATTCTTGTAGCGATTCTTCTTGTTCTCTTTCACCCAAACGATGATTTAATAACTTTTTAGTTAAACGTCTTTTGAGTTTTACGATTTCTCGTTTTGTTTCCATTTCTTTTGTTTAATAGGCAAAAATGAAAGTTTATATCTCCCCTCGTTTAAAGTTTTGTTAATCGATAAAAACCCGTAAGACTTTTTCCAACAATTTTGACACAACGTTTTAAAGTCTGAAAATTTCATGTCAGGGGCAACGTGATTTTTGTAAACGCGTTTCAAATTTAACTCATCTACCGGAAAAAGAATTAATAAATTTGCATTGTCTATAACTACTTGTTTAGAAATCTCGTGTAGGACTGACTGCAATAAAAATCATCGGCGTTTGAATGACGCCCTTGAGCGAAGTAACGGTCAATGTTTTTTTGCTTGTCCAAAAGACAATCATCAAAAACAATCAGGTTTCGATAACTTGGGCGCAGTTCTTTGGGTGGAATTAAATCAATTTGAGAATCGTGAAAAAAAGCAACATTATGTCCAATTTTTCCTCAATTTCACCAAACATAGACTGCAAAGCTTTGTACTTTGACAAAGTTTTACTGTAAATAAATAACCGGTCATAGTTGAGCCATCTTTTGTTACAGATGAAATTAAACAGTAAGTTAGTTTTTCCGCAATTTGCGGGTCCTATGATTAGACATCTGATATTCGAAGGTAGAAATGGATGATTTTTAGGCTCTTTCTTAGGTACGAAAAAGTCATAGTTTTTAATTTCCATAGCTTTTTTTATTTACAAATTTTTTTATGTTTATAGAGATACCGAACCCATAAAGTCTTCATCTGTAAATTTGTCGTTGGAAACATCTGAATGAGCTACTTCGCATAGTCTACGTTGCACCATAATTACACGTTGCTGGGAGAATCATCAGTGACATACACTGCGATAATTTTCTCTGTAACTTCCGTCAAGTTTAAAGCGTTGTAAGATGGCAAGTTAAACCAGGGTTTGTCGATAACATTTTTGTTAAGTTTCCCTCTAGTTTTGTAAATGTTCTCGTACAACCAAGTTCTAAGACAGAGCGGTTTGTCTCCTTCGTTCACCTTTTCGCAAGAGGGGTAACAGGGGTAAGCCGCGTGCATAGAATTGGGATAATTGAGCTTAGTCAAGGACACGGGTTTTTGCTCATCAAACTCGATCTCTAGTTTTTTTCAGACGTACAGTTTTAGATTTTTTAACAGTTTTTGAGTTTCCGGGTCGCTAGGAGAAATCCAGCCTTTATATTTCGATTTTTCGTCCGAAACGGTAGTCCCCGGACCCTTAAATCTAGAAACTGAATGGAAGGAGACAAGGAAAACTTTACACCGTTGTTCATCTTTGTGCCTTTGTCGTTCTTAACTTTCAGCAAGTTTTTTTGCAAGAGATTGGAAAGATTCATTTGCTAGCATGGTTGCGACATTTTGAGGTTAATTATTTATTTTGAGGTTTTTCCTTTTATTATATACGAGAAATTTTAAAAATAGGCCTCATCGGTACATTTACAAAAATTTCTCGTATTTAAAAAAAGGATGTCAGTCAATAAGTTTGGACAAGCATTGAAAAGGACGAGAGAGGGTGAAGTGATGGGAGTCGGTCCGAGAGGACAGCCAGGACTAGGATACGTTTTAACCCCCGAAAACAACCACGATATGCAAAGCAAGCGTGTAACTAAAGTAGGAGCTGCTATCGAACCTGAAGACACGGTAAATTATTCTCAAATCGGTACTCTGGCAACGGACGTTCAGAAACTTAAAATTGATTTGCCTCCTGCCATTACTCTTCTCACCGACGAGTTAGCTTCCGCCATTTCTAGGATAGAAAAAAATACGTTGTACGTAGTTGAGGCTGACGGGAATTTCTATACGAGAAAGAAGCGAATTAAGGACATAGATTTCCCCGGCACGCTGCTGACGCGGCATCAAAAAAGTGTACGTTGATAGGAATTGTTTATTACAAGACGACCAGAAAGGATACTTCAATGCAACGCACAAGCAGATTAGGAATTTAACCGATCCTACTTTGCCAAATGATGCTGTTACTAAGGTATTCGTTGACAACGATTGCATGTTACAAGACGAGCAGAAAGAATACTTTAATGCCACGAACAAATCGATTAGAAATCTAAGCGAACCTACTTTACCGAGTGACGCTGCTACAAAGAAATGTGTACATGAAAACAGTTTCACGCTAATCAGTTTCAGCATGAAAAGCCCTTTGGAAAAAACAGGCGATTGGTTCGTTAATTCCGGTCCTCTTTCGAGCTTCGTGTGTAGAGTTTTGGTTTAATTCACAAAGCAATTTTATACTGCAGCGATCCGAGCGTTACACTAGTTGCTAAATGTAAAATGGGAACGAGAGCCCTTTTACATTACTAAACTAAGGGACGAACATTCGACAGCTACCGTTTTCGAAATTCCTTATGTAATAGAAAAAAATTTGCCCATCGCGGAAGAAGCATTCAAAGAGTTTCACCCAGAAGACGTTTATTTCCAGTTAGATTTGCACATAGCTTTTGACTCTTCTCATCCTATCTAAAACAGCTTCATAATTACGAGCCTTTGACAAGGCACTTAGAAAAAATAAGCAAAAGTGGCCGCACCAAACCTGGTCACAATTTTGTACGCGTTCATAATTGTATTTAATTCGCGGTCCCAAGTAGTTTACCAGAGACCAGGGAGGACCCATGTTGCCAAAATTATCGAAATAACAATGTTCTCCCGATACGGTGGAATAAGCTACTCAGTGACTTCCGTCTCCATCGTGAAAATCTTCCAAGTTTACTATTCCGTTTTCACCAATAGGTCAAAGTTTTAAGGGAAGTGTGTCTTTACTTAAAAGTACCTCTAAATTTTGGAATTTTCATTACTCTAGCCAACCCGTTTAAATCAAAGTTCGTTAAAGGTTTATTAAAGTCGATTAAACCTTGGGTGGTCTTAAATAAAGACCTCTGCCATGGGGCAATTTTTTTTGCTTAATTTTTTTTTCTTCGAGCCGGAACCTTCCACTTGCTTGTGATGTAGCACTAGTTCAGCCACAATTTTTGCATCGTTTTGTGCCTTCTTTACGGCAGATACCACCCCCCGTAGTTCCACCCGCCAATCTTCTGATCCCGGCTAAAATCGGTCCTAACAGTGCCAGCGGCAAAAAAGCCGCCTTTCTTTTTCCGTGATCTTGTTTTGAGCGTCATATTATCTTTTTTATTATTATCATTATTATTTAATAAACAACTTCAACTTTGCCTCTGTCCAACTTTAGATCCATTTTCCTGTCCCCAATGATGAGAGCGTGACAAGTAGTGTTAACTGGAACTGCTGCTCTAAACTTCAGTACTTGTACATCCACGATTCCAGATTGAACCCTCACGGACTGTTTGGAGCAATCCAACACCACGAGAGGATAGACTTTCTTGAACTGAAGCAAGTCAAAACTCAAGTTGTTGGTGTCGTAGCAAAGCTGCCTAAATTGCTGCGCCATTCTGTACAAGTCGACGTACTCTCCAGTGGCAAAATTAATATTTAAATCGAGAAACGGATATCTTTCCGAATTTAAAGTCATGTGAGCATCTTGTAGACTGCAGTGATCAAACACGCCAGGATTTTAAACTAAAAGAGTCCTGCCTGTTAGTTTGAAAAGCTAGAACTATCCAACTAGATTATTCAACAGCTGAAGTAGTCAGCACATGCCAGGTGAAGCTGGTATTTTGAGGGAGCACGCAGCTATCGTAATGCCAGTGCCTAAATCCTAAATCCACGGTCGCGCCGTGGTCGACTTTGTTATTGGCCGCTGCCGCTGCTTTGAAGATGGCATTCGTATCGCTCACTCGCATGAGTGTGAGCACGTGTTTAGTTCCGTAGATTAGCTTATCGTAATTTTCGAAAAATCCTATGACGTGTTTCAACGGGATGGCAAAGGTAAAGCTTCCCTTCGGAGTTGTTTCAACGATGATGGACGCGTGCCGCTGTTTGAATCCCAAGTTGTCTGTTAGTTCAGCAGCGACTGACGCAGCACTATCCAACAACCAGCACTGTCCGAGCAAAGCCGGTTGCTCCACCAAGCCGTAGGTAAGCAGTCCTTTCATCAGGGTACCGAACCCGGGATAATTTAAATTGTCGACTTGTTTATCACCGAGATGGTATTTGATATTAGAAAACAGGAACATGGGAGCATTATTAATAAGACTAGCTATGTCAGCGTCCGTGTAAGCCTAGTCATCGTCCTTCAGCAACCTCCCTTTAATCAGGAGGTAGCTGTTGGCAACGTGCAGGAATAAATCTTGGTTTTCAACATGGATTCGGATTTCCGAATTTACGTTGTTGAGATTGGTGCCAACAATAGGATTGTATTCGTGGTACGTGTAAGACTCGACCGATGAATCGTACACTAAAGGTTCGTTAATCTTCTACTACGCTCATTTTCTGGGTGTTATGAATTTGACGAAAGCTTTGTTTCTAGGTGTCAAAGCGTTTGTTTCTTTATTATTAGAGTTAAAATTAAGAAAGAGTCCTTTCCCTTTTTTTCCAAACACGAGCATATTTATCCTTTTTTTTTTTTTTATTTAGATCTCAAATGAAGACGCACCGTGAGCGTCTCGCCATTTAAATCCAACGGCTCGTTGGGCTGTGAAGTGAGCCAAACTCTTATATTTCTGATTAACTTTGTAGTAACTGGGAGGTAAATTAAATTATGCGGGGATTTTGAAACCGGGCGGGGAATTGGGATAAAAGTGTTATAAGTGGGCCGAGTGTCGTTGTTTAGATACGAATTGCCTATGATATCGACGTGCACGAAAATGGTAGTGACGCTCATAATGTCGACAGTATTTTGACTTTCTCGACTTCTCATGTAGTTCCCCGCGTCAAACCCCAAAACTAGAGCCAAACTCTTGTTGCCCGAAAAGGACAGGCCGTAGTTTGGATCGGTAATTATCAAATCTGTTCTTAAAGTGTTTAGATTTGGGAGAAACGTAATGGCATCCTTGGTGTGCCCATTTGCATCTATCGCTGACTTGAGAAATTTATTCAGACTTCGATTTCGTAAGCCCCTGGGGGTGACTAATACTTTGTGCCAGGAAGCCCCAGCATCGGTCGTGTATTGAATTTCGTTATTCTTTGAGGTGATGTTATGAATGCTGTTATAAGTGTCTAAATTAAGCAGAGCCAATTCATAATTTTTTTCAGAGTCCAAATGAATGGGAGTGTTTAAATTAATTCTCAAATCAGAGTCTTTGCGGAGAGAATAATTGAACAGGAATCCATGATGATGTCTTTTTTTTTAAAGGTGATAAACTCAGAGAGCAGAAAAAAATGTGAAAGCCCAAACAGCACTCGCACGACCCCCTCCAGTTTGGGAACCCCCCAAAAGGTTGCTAATTCGTGATTTTTTCGCTTTGAAAGCTTTTTAGAGTTCTTACAATGTGAATGCCCCAAAAGCAATAGAACTACTCCTCGGATGACGTTACTTCCGGTCATGTCACCTTCACGCTCGGAGGTGGACGCATTTAGTTGACAAAAAGGACTCGTGTAGCAAAAGGACATTTTTTGGTAGCAAAAGGACACCGAGGTAGCAAAAGGACAAATTTTGGTAGCAAAAGACACTTTCCCATGGGTGACCTCGACCCACTTTGACCTCGGCTTTTCATCTCGGCTACGGCTGCACTTCCAGCATGTAAAAAAGTAAAAAAAAAGTACTTTCCCGCCCTCCTCCAGATGGATGAAATCTATAAAAGGGGGGGGGGGGGCACATCTTGGAAAATGGCAGCACTTCCAGTTTTCATGGGTGCCGCCATTTTGAATGACGTCACTTTCGGTTCGCATGGGCGCCGCCATCTTGGATGACATCACTTCCATGGGAGCCGCCATCTTGGAAAGTGGCTCATGGGCATCGCCATCTTGGATGACGTCAGGAAGGTAGCAAAAGGACTCGAAAAGGTAGCAAAAAGCACTTTCCCATCCTCGTCCAGATTGACGAATGGGGGCCCCCAATTGCATTTCATGGGCGCCGTCATCTTGGATGACGTCATAGGTCATGTGACCGGAAGTGACGTCACAGGGGGGTGGATCCTCATATCGCAAATCCCCACTACTTACCACAATATTCCTATACTGTTAGTCTACGTGAAACCTTTCTGCTGTATTAACCCATTAGACATGTAAATAAAATTAATTTCGTACCCCAATTTTCAAAATTATTGTAAGAATAATGTAGTGCATGCATGATATAAGCTACACACTCGCCTACTGTCAGGGTTCCAATTTTCAGCATTTTTCAAGTCAACTAGTCTCCTTTCCTTTCATCCTATACACCACTTTTCAAGGTTTCAGATTCAAGATTTCAGGACTTGTATTTTATTTTTATTTTCAATGACATTTCCAGGTTTTGAAGGAGAAGCACCAATACTGAATTACTAATCTGTAGGTCTGCACAAATCACACTAAAACTATGGTTTTTACGATTTTTCAGTGATGTCATTTACCAATAAGAATGCACCATCGAAGAAGAATGACCTATCGTGTTCTAAAGTAAAAACTTAAAAACCTGTGAATACCGCAGCAGTAAAGTTTCACGTGGACTAAACAGTACAGGAAAACAGCGGTATATGAAAACTTAGAGGAAAGTTTATTTGTGTTCCTTTCCTGTTTAACTTCGGATCAGTTAAACAGTTCGTTTTTGTTTTCTACTTATATGAATACCTTTTCTTTGATTTGTATACCCTTTAACTCCACCTTATATTTTAATTAGGCTCGGTATCAGAGGTTCACAGCCCTTCCGTTGTCCTGCTATAGTAACTCTGGTGAAATTGTATATTATTGTATGTAATTCAAATAAAAGATATTGTAACAAAAATCTTTAACATTATTTCGATAAAATTCACCATACATATATTCATTCGAAAAAAAAAAAGACAGCTGAAACAGTCAAGTAAAAAAATAAAACGTAGCAATGTGAGAAAACTTGGCTCGTTTTTGATACCACAGATGTTTAACGGCAGAAACTTGGGCGGTTTTTTTGCTACAATTTATTGGTTTTTTGGGGTTTAGATTACTATTTCTGTAAAGGGCATATCTACGGAAGTATCTCTTTCAAATGAGCTAAAAAAACCAGCTTTCTAAGACAAATGGTTTAGTTTGTAGAGACCATTGTATAAACGTATCCAAAGTACAAGAAGTCAAAGCCAAAAATGAAAATAACGATTCCAGCTCGAATAGCGCCACTCACAGAGGTGTCACGGACATGGGGATAGGCTTGAAATGTGCGTAAAGTCCAGACCTCTGATGTCACAAAACGGAAATAAATAAAAAGTTGGTAGACATGTTCATCAAGGCCTACAAACCAACAAAACTGATACTAATTTGAGTGGATAACATTGAAAGCCGGCAGAGAAATTAAGCATCGAAATTTCGGCTTTAACGTGGGAGACCTAGGTCAAACCTTACAGTAAAGGCAGCTTTTACTTACAGTGGTTGTCTCGATAGAAGGGCCATTTATTATAAAAGTTTTCTTTGTACTAAATTGTAGATTTAGCCCAAGTCTGAACCAACGAAACAGGCTATAATTATCAGGAGCCGACGAAACGAGCCCACTGTGAGGGCGACAACAAACACTCACAATATTCATTTTTTCTGGCTATATTTCATAAGTCGTTTAGCAACGTAGTTACTCAACAGATAGAAATGCCTTTAAGTATTACACCCGAAATTCTATGTTAGACTACAGATTAACTGACATAGGCGAAAGGACGACTAATTTTTTTTGGGCGGGATTTGGGGGAGGGGGAAGAGGCAGGATGGGGGGGGGGGAAGAGTTTATTAAATTTATGTAAAGTGGTATGCTTGATGTTGGCCCTAATAATTGAATAACAAGTGCAAAATTTTCACAAACACCTAAATAAATAAATCCTATGACATAACCCACCAGCAATCTCTTGCAGCTACTTTTTATTTAAGTATTTATTTGTAATAGTTACTGGTGAGAATCGAGCGGATATTGATTTTTAACCCACGGCTGCGATTATTGGCCTAGTTCGAGTATGCAAAGGTCGAGGGTATCGATTCTCACTTATAAGTGTTTTATACCATGGTTGGGATGTCAAGCTAGCTCGTATATTAAAACATGTTTTTGTTTTGTGAAAATTGCTTCCATAAAACGGAGGTCAATCAGTTTCTCGATATGAATGAAGGTCATTCCATTTTAGTTTATGGAGAGTGGAGTGGTTGGTAGACGGACGAGTCCTTTGTGGCAACTTTGTGGAGGGAAGGGGAGTGGGTGGGAAGGAAACGAAAGCATCGTTTCGCCATTTTTCATGCTAGCAAGTTTGCTAAGGTTTTCGAAGCTTTTCGGAATGAAAAAACTTCGATAAGACGACGCAGGGATAGAAAGACATTTTGCTGGGACATTCTGGGAAAGTATGTAATTAATTTTGTGCGTTTGTAGTTTGAGAATTGCTAAAAAAAAGTACGGTAATAGGATATCGGTATGATGAAGGTCATTGCATTTTAGTTTGTGGAGGGAGGAAGGGGCTGGGATTACGCGGAGTGAATAAGCTTAGGTATAGGTCGGACATGTGAGTGTTTCATTCCTTTTAAGTTATTCCTTTTGTACGTTTTTATTGCGTTACGTTTTTTTGCACGCTGTAATTTGGTTGTTGGTGAGTGCGTTCCCGGTCGTGTGATCCGGAAGTATCAAAAGTGTGGGTATCGGCAAAAGTGTGGGGTAACTTGATAACCCACATTTTTTGCGATGATGCACACTTCCGCTCATGGTTTACGGGATTTAATGCACGGTGGTGACGTCACGCTAATACATCCCCATGCTAAAAGTGTAGTCGTTATACAGGGTGGGGCAGAAAGGACGGAACACCCCAGGCAATTCCAGCTGATTGATACTAGAGCAATGAAATCTTGCATGGTATGAAGGTGAATAGAGGAACACGAATCGTGTATTTAGCACTGACCTTGGCATAGTCTGTCAAGGTCATCAAACATCTAACTTTTAAACCATGCTTTGTAGAACCTAAGTTTAAATTTGAAACTTGTAGACATTGGCAAGGCATGACCAATGCAAAACATGGAACGAAAAT
>JAHWFP010260561.1:0-81857 GCA_023313725.1 Lithobius niger
AACTTTTTCAAACAGTGTTATTTTGACGTGGTAGTGCTGTGTGGTACGAAATGATAATAGTTAAATTTAGTACCTTAACAACTAGAACCGAAGTGGGCAATTGGATTTATTATGGTTAATTTTACCTTGGCAGTGTTCTAGAGCGACGCACTGGCGTGTCCGCACAGGCAGTACTATAAACCTGAAGGTTCGAAAAATGCGCTGCTAAATTAACCCTTGTAAATTCGATTGTGCCATTGCCCATATTCGGGCTAGTGTGTGCCGGTGTAAAATTTAACACCGTAGGTTTATGCTCAAACTTAGTGAAATCTGGTCTGTGCTGAGGCTTAGGCCAGAAGTGTTGTTTTGTAAAACGTTGCAAATGGTGAACGTAAAACATTTTTTCAAAGCCTAGTCCCTTTAAATTTAACTTGTAGGCAGTTAATTTATACAACTAGGTAGGCTACAGTCAAGCTTGATTTATTTCTGTGTTTAAATAAGTGACCGGTAGTCTTGAGTGCTCCAGTTTAATCCTTGCATGTTAAACAGGATTGTAATTAAATTTAATTAAATTTAATTTTGTAGGCTTATGCCAAAGACAGGTGTCGGTAGCAAACCACCTGTAACTGCTAAAGTTAGCAGTGAAAGTGAAACTGAAAATAATTCAGTAGTGAACGCAAGCGTTAATGAAGCTAGTTCTAATTTAATTCTAAATTTTGAATCTAGTGATAGTGAAGACGACGTCAACATGGGTTCGTCTAAAACCGCTGGTTTATTTTCGGAATTCGATTGCGAGTCTGACACATGGGAGAAATACTCCAGCCGAATTCGTTACTTTTTTTTAGCTAAAGAAATACCAGCAACCAAGCAAGTTAATTTTCTAATGGCATCTGTGGGCCAGAAAATGTTTGATAGAATTCTTAATATCCTCTCACCTGATTTGCCCGACTCATTAACATTTGATGAGCTCGTTAAAAAAGTTTTAGACGACATTGAGCCAGTGCCCTCAGTGGTATCTGAGCGTGTTAAATTCTTTAGAAGATCGCAAAAATCAGATGAGAGTATCGGGGAATATTTAGCTGCCTTAAAGCTAATGACGAAGTATTGTGACTTCGCAAAAATTAAAGACATTAACAGCGAAATGATTAGGGATCGCCTAATTGGGGGGATCCAATCAGAAGTCATTCAACGCGAGTTGTTGAAGCAGACTCTGGATTTAAAGGCTACAACATCCTTAGCTTTATCCTTAGAATCTGCTGAAACAGACCAAAGCGTTTTGAGAAGCCATTCTAAAGCTGTTAACTACGTAGCTAAAAAATCGGGCAAAACATCAAGTAGGCCTAAATCCACTAAGGATTTCATTTGCTATTGTTGCGGCAAAAATGGCCACGTGAAAACACGTTGTAAATATCGAGACTATACATGTGGCCGTTGCCACACTGTCGGCCATTTAAAAGCCGTGTGCCGAAAAGCTAGTCATTCGAATAGAACTTTAAAATCACTCGACCACCCTAAAGCAAGTTCTAGCACAAATTTTAAGGCTAGGCCGAACACTAAACAAAAGTATAGCTACAAAAAACGCGTCAACAAACTCGAACGCGATAGCGAAAGTGATAGTGAAGAAGACCAGGATGTTGAAGCCGAAAATTCAGAGTCTGGTTCCGGGTCTGATGACGATTCAGACAACGACTATCTTGTACTGAAAAATAATACTCTTGGACTGAGTCAGGCTGCGGACCAGATTTCAATTCCCCTACAAACCAACAAAATAATAGTAGTAGTTAATTCTATGAAAATCCATAAATGGAAAATGCCAGTCTGCCTAAATGGTGTCAAGCTAGAAATGGAACTTGATTCCGGGGCAGATGCATCCATTATCCCTATTGAGTGGCATCAAAAATATTTTGCGGACTGTCCTTTAAAACTCAGTCCGTACTCGATACACTCATACACTGACGGAATTGAGAACACGATTTACACTGTAAGTCTGAAGGTTGAAGTTCAAGGTCAAATCGAACATTTGGATGCGTTAGTTTCAAAATTATATAAACCTGCATTAATGGGAAAGGATTGGCTTTCTATTTTTCGAGTTAATTTCCATCCTTTTTACGACCTACAAACGAAAGTGAAACCTAAGAAAAGTGTTAAGAAAATTAAAACTAGCATTACGCCAGTTGACACTTCCGAAATAGTGAAGGGTTTCCCGGAGCTATTTTCTGAAGGCATGGGTAAGTTTAAGAATTTTAAAGCCAAAATTCATTTAAAACCTGATGCCAAGCCTGTGTACAGTCGTGTAAGACCGGTTCCGTTAGCACTCAAAGAAAAGGTTAACCAAGAAATTCGTAGATTGGTTGGCCTTGGAATTCTAGAGCCTGTGGAAACTTCTCAGTGGTCTACGCCGATCGTCATAGTTCACAAAGCGGATGGTCAAATCCGAGTGATTGGTGATTATAAAACCACCGTGAACCCTCAACTCGAAGTCGACCACTATCCAGTTCCCACGGCCGCAGAATTATTCAGTGAATTAGCAGGCAGTGACACTTTTTCCCTTATCGATCTTAAGGATGCATTTCTGCAAATTGAACTCGACAAAGAGTCACAAGAAGCTTTGACAATAAATACACCCCTGGGTTTGTTTAGATGGCTTCGTGTACCCCTGGGCCTGGCGTCCAGTCCTGGAATTTTCCAGAGGGTAATGACTCAAGTCACCAGTAAAATCCCCAAATGTCTCCCGTTTTATGATGACATCCTGGTGAGCGGGAAGGGGGGTGAGCATGACGAATCGTTAAATAAACTGTTAAATGCTTTACAAGATGCAGGAGCCAAACTTAGGATCGAGAAGTGCAAACTGTCGCGGCCTGAATTAAAATATTTAGGCCACATGATAAATGCAGAAGGCTTGCATACACTCCCTGAGGTTATCGAAGCAGTCACAAACGCTCCTAACCCAACATGTATTCAAGAGCTACAGAGCTTTCTGGGTTTTGTAAACCATTACTCAAAATATCTACCGAATCTCGCTCATATTCTGTCACCAGTAACACGTTTGTTAAGCCCAAGTGTGAAGTGGGTTTGGGGGGCAGAATGCGACCGAGCCGTGAGTAAAGTAAAAGAATTATTTCTTAAATCAAAAGTTCTGGTTCATTATGATCCGAAATTAAAGCTCAAGCTCGTTTGTGACGGCTCACCCTACGGAATAGGCTCGTGCCTGATGCATGTCATGAAAAACGGTGAATCACGGCCGATAGCTTTCGCTTCACGTAAACTCACTCAAGCGGAAAGAGGCTACTCGCATTTTGACCGGGAAGCGCTCAGCGTGGCTTGGGGAGTGAAACGGTTTCATGAATACGTTTATGGTCAGCGATTCATACTGCAGTCTGATCAGAAGGCTTTAGTTTGGATTTTTGGCCCTAAAAAAGGAATACCGCAGATGGCAGCCGCCAGGGTTCAGCGTTGGGCAGTGATGCTTAATGCTTACGATTACGAATTCCAACACATTCCCGGTAAACTTAATTTGACGGCAGACGCTTTATCGCGCCTTCCCCTCCCAAATACCGAGGAATTCGAGAAAGCAGAAGAGCAGTACAATATTCTTGCTTTAGAAACTATTTCTAATCTTCCAGTTTTAAACGAGACACTCGTTCTTGAAAGTAAACGTGATAAAATCCTTTCAAAAGTTTATCGTTATGTGAACCATGGTTGGCCTGACAAATGCGAAATTCCCGATCTGTTACCGTACTTCACACGTCGTGCTGAAATCTCTGTCGAAAACGAAACCTTATTTTGGGGGTATAGAGTCCTGGTGCCGACGGCCTTGCGGAGACAAATCTTGAAAGATCTACATAGTGCTCACTTAGGCATAGTTAAATTGAAAAGTTTAGCTAGACAAAAAGTCTGGTGGCCTAAGATTGACTCTGACATTGAAAATAAAGTCAAATCATGCCAAAATTGTCAAGAGTATAAAGATACTCAAACGTCAGGTCCTAAGCATACGTGGGAATATCCACTAAAACCCAACAATCGCTTACACGCTGATTTTTTGGGCCCGATGGACAATTACATGTTTTTCATTCTTGTAGACGCACATTCAAAAATTCCTTTTGTGCATAAAATGAAGTCAACAACGTCCGCACGTGTCATTGACGTTTTAAACAATCATATAGCTTTGTATGGTTTAATGGACAGCTTAGTTACGGACAATGCTGCCCAATTTTTGTAAGCAGAATTCCAAAATTGGTTAAAATCCAACGGAATTAGGCACATGACCGGGCCAAGTTTTGCGCCTTGGACCAACGGTTTGGCTGAGGTATACGTCCGTAATTTCAAGAGAGTCTACAAGGCCGCGCGGCGACAGGGGTCTACTATTCAAGAGAGTATAAATTCTTACTTGTTATCAGCACGAATCACTATCTCCGCTACCACGCAAGCAACACCCGGAAAATTATATTTTAACCGAGAATTAAAGTCTCGGCTGGATTTATTGTTCCCTGACCCTATTGCAGCCGTATGCCGTAAACAATTAAAACAAGTACAGAGCACCCACCATCGTGAGTTGAAAACGTATCAAATAGGTGAAAAGGTTTGGTATCGTGACTTTTCAACGACAAATGATAGGCTATGGTCAGTCGGTATGGTTAACCAAAAATGTGAAAATCAGTCCTATACTATCGTTGATACTAACGGTAATACGATTCGCAAACATCGCGAACAGCTAAGGTTACATACCGCGGAAAATGATTATCCAGAACAGCCTCCAAACGCACTTGTTTCGACGGCGAAAAGCAGTAATTCTTTCGTGAATAATAATGAGCAACATCACTCAAATTTCAAACGCATGTCTTTTGGCGGCAAACAACGTGAAAAGCCAAGTTTCGCTGACGTAGTTCCTGAGCGTCGATCTCTCGGCCAATCCAGAAAGTCAATTTCCGTTACTGAGGGAAAAATTCCACCAATCCAACAGCTTGCAAAATCACCTGAGAATTTACATCGCAAGTCACCAGGTGGCAGGAAATCCCCAGCGAAATTACCCCACACACACGAAGTGGATGAGTCTGCTAACGTAAATAACCAATCACCTTTGGCTACTACCAGCGCCCCTCTTGAAGGAAATTCTAAGCCAGAAAGGTCGCAATCTCCATCAATTATTACGTCACCATCCACTAAGCAATCACCACCGAAGCCAGGTCATGCTAACAAAAAAGCGAAACCGAATCCCAATAAACGCAAAGTTGTGCTTTCACCAACACAGGTTGACATTGCAGCGCAGCTTCAAAATGCTCATCGTTCAAAGAGACTGCGTAGAGCTCCAGACAAGCTCAATTTGTAGTTTTTTGTAAAATTACCATTTGGCTACAACTTCTTCGTTTTTTTTTGTTGTAATCCGTTATATGTGAATTAAATGATAGTTCTTTTTAAACTGTAGCGAGTAACGCTAAAACGTTTTGTCCCCTAGTTGTTCGTGCAGAGAATTGGCTCTGTTAATTTTAAAAATGTCCACCTTTAAAATTAGGTAAAAATGTAAGTGTATTTTGTTGTTCGTGTGAAAAATTGATTTCACGATTTTATCTTTTTTGTATCTTTTTGTCTTTTCATGTACCTAAACACTTCCGACATCGGAACAAAAAATTGCTTGGAGCCGCAATTCACACTCCGGTGAAGCCTAATCCAGATGTTTGTCCACAGCAACGCTGTAGCGTTTCAGCTGCAGAAATGGTTGCTGCAAAAAGAAAATTAACCAAAAAAGGCTATGCAAATTAAAACAACATTAAAATTTATTGTAAAATTGCTCCAGAAACCAAAACAGAAATTTAAAACTGGCAAGTTTTCAGCCAGTTTATTAATGTTTAATTTTTTGCTTAATCATGTACATCTTCAGTTCTTTATTTTTGTAAAACAGCTTTCAAAAATAGTGTTTAGTTTTTCCTCGAAAGCGAAAAATTATGTATCTTTCTTTAAAAATAGGTAGTGCACTAAAAAATACATCTTGCCTTCGTAATCATAATTTTATTTCCAGCTAGGCTTAGATTATTATTTTTTATTCGTCACTTGTGTGCTCCACAATGGCAGCCATCAATTTCATGTCTATATGTTAACCCTACCAAGATAACCCTTTAACCACTAAATAGGCTGTTCCATAATTGTATATTGTCTTAAGTGTATCACATGACTTCTCTGTATTTAAAGAGCAGTAAACAGGAAGTTCGCTGTCTTATCAGCTGTAGCCTACACTCTGGTAGTCCGTGTGTTTATTACCATTGGTGCCCACGCTGGGCTAAGGTGTGTCCCCGCCTAGGACATCACACAAGACTAAATTTTTTAATCGATCCTCTGTTGCTTCTTTATCTCCTTTTACTGTTTTCCAGTCTTCGCGTAAATGACGCTCATAGGATCGTTCTGTTGCTTTTTTAATTATGGGCCTAGTAGGCCTACTTGCTACTGCTTCGTTCGGCTCCCACTGGTTGTTTACAGCAACAAAACGTTCATCGGATTCATTGTTGTCATCATTTGCCGACGTTGCATGCCCGGAATCAATATTCTCGATAACCTCGATTGTTTCAGAACTACTAGAACAACGAAATAAAAAAAATAATTAAAAAAAATAAATATCGTTAAGCCGTACACGCAGCTTGTCTACGCAAACTAATGTGAAAATCGTATCCCAGAAATGATTTAAAAGAACTAATAAATAAAATGGGCATAACAATGAATTTCAGATTGCCAAAAAGTAATAATGAAAATAGCGCAAAACGCAAGCCACGTGCTTGCTACAAATGACGAAAACGTACCTTCTTTCTCCACGAGCAGGTAAAGTTGGAGCATCCATTTGTTTATCAGTGGATTATGCATTGAAAAAAGCAGAAATCTTTACTAAGTTACCATCACTTGGTGACTGCAGTTTTCGTTTTCGCCCACCCCGACATTTGCTGGAATTCAACGTGAAGCGACTCAGGATCCAATCCAAAAGTTTCGTAAACGCGCGCCGATCGTGTTTGCTTTCGTAGCGGAAGCTCTGCAGGGAGAAGTGAGTGGTCAGCGCGCAACTCCCCTACTGTTTAGTAATGGTCGACTCCCAATTTCCAGGGAGGCTCTCTCACTTCGCTTCAGGGCAACCGTTGAACCCAGCGTTAGGAATGAAAGAGAAACTAGAACGGGATAACGGAAATTGATGTTTTTTCTTCCTCTTCTTGACAATGATTTGCACGAGAGAATCAGTGGAGTACGAAAGGGAACTTAGAAATTAAAACTGTGCATTTCTTAACAATAAATTTTCACGACACACATCGGACTTCTGTCGACTAGACAAACATTATATTATCGCTAGAACATAAAAGTTGATCGCCATATGGCGACCGGCGAGTGGTAATCTTGATCTTTATCGTGTTGGAAAGCTGGGATTCCCCGATTGACACATGTATAGCACGTGATCACTATCGCGACGGGGGCCAGTCGCAAGTGACGTCCCGCGAAGCGAGTCAAGGTCACAGCCATTGATGCTAGCACGTCCGCGTCTATTTACGGACAGCCGGCAGAGAGTGGGAGCGCGATGGCGGGGATTGGCGGCCGTAAATTATCACCGATAGCGAATATAAATTAGGAATAAAACAACTTTAAACTACTTCTACGGTATTAAAAACTTAAAAAAAAAAGGATTTCGGAAGCCGTAAACAACGCTGTAATGGAAGAATAACCAGAGGACCATCGTTTCAATGTATCCCATGTACTGCAACGGACGATGAATATTTTCGTAAGCGCATTTATGTAGTCGAACTTCAACTTTTTTTTTTAGTTATTAAAACCTAATACGATTATCCCAAGTATATTTTTGTGCACTAATTTACACTGTAATTATTACGTCTGCAATTTTTTATACATGTAGATCGCTTAGTTATTTTACGTCGATTTATTTTACCGAGACATGCAACATGTTTACGGCGACATGTTTTGGTTGTGTTGCATCCGGTATCCGGCTCAATATAATGGCCGGATCCGGATATATCCGGACTCAGTCGATCCCTACGATGCATACTCTTAGACTTAAATATTTCTTAGTTCAGATGCCTACGTGGCTTGTCAGACGCGATGTTGCAGTACGTCTAACCGGGAGTCGGAAATAAAGTTTGACAAACCCGTTTTCATTGAACTTTTCTTTATTTGACATGGTATTTAGCGGGCAGAACCAGCAGAATGAATGGAAATATTGCAGCGTTTCCGTGATTCAATCAGACAGTCACCGTTGTACACATGCACACGAAGGTTTTGCTCAACTGGCACTTATTCCTTGCGTGACCCAGGTGGAAAGTAGGGCGTCCAGCGAGGACTTAAACGATCGAAATTCGTTTCTCAATGTTGCGATTTGGCTTACCACTGCTCTCTGTGAGCTTATATTCACAGTCAATTGCTTACGAACGATTTGCCACACTCTTCACAAAGATATTATTTTTATTTTTGTTTGTTTGGCATACCACCGCTATGTGTGAGCTTGTCCACAATCAATTGCCACTCTCTTCGCAGATTTTTTTTTTTGGCTTACAACCGGTATGTTTGTGCTTACCCAGTCAATTGCTCAAGAAAAATTTACCGCTATTCACACAGGTTTTTTTTGGCTTACCACCGCTATGTGTGAGCTTATTCACAGTCAATTGCTCAAAGTGGCACTATCACCGATTGTAAGTAGGCAGAATCTGGCAACATCTAGCAATTGCTTGTGCCAAGCATAGGAATGCACAATGGCATTTCTTTTAACGAAACAAACAAGTCGTGACCTCCTTTTTTACTGAGTGAAAATTTGGGAAGTTCGCGTGCACCTGGGGCCAAGCTATAAATGTATTTATCATTGCCGCTACATGGCGCCATGGTATTTTCGTTCACTTTTCAATAGGTGATAGTGTCACTTTAAGAAAGATTTGCCACACTTATCACGCAGATTTTTTATGTTTTAATCACTGTGAATAAGTGTGTGCCTTTTACGGGGAGATCTCTCTGTATAATTGTCTTTCCCCATTCTCCATAAGTAATGGCTTTTCACGATTATGCGAACGCTTATGCCCTACTAAGTAAGAGTTCCTAGAAAATGATTTCCCACAAGCGTCACAAGAAAATTTCTTTTCACCGCTATGTACAAGCTTGTGTACTCTTAAATTTGATTTCTCTGTAAACGTTTTTCCACACTCTTTACAAGTGAATGGCTTTTCACCGCTATGTGTGAGTTTATGCGCTGTCAAATACGAATTCCTAAAGAAAGATTTGCCACACTCATAACATGGAAATGGTTTTTCACCACTGTGAATAAGTCTGTGCCTTTTTAGGTGAGATTTCTCTGTGTACGACTTTCCACACTCTACACAAGTAAATGGCTTTGCACCGGTATGGGAGAGTAAGTGTCTTGATAAGTTTGCCTTCTGCGCAAATGCCTTTCCACATTCATCGCAACCAAATGGTGTCCCACCAATGTGCTTAAGTTTGTGCCTTCTTAGGATGGAATTATCTGTAAATGACATACCACATTCGTCACAAGTGAATGGTTTCACACCAGTGTGGATAACCAAGTGTCGTACTAAATTTGCATGTGCTGGAAACAACTTCCCACATTCTTCACAAGGAAATGTTTTTTCACCACGATGCATACGTAAGTGCGTCCTTAAGTACGACCTATTTACAAAGGCCTTCCCACATTCATCGCATTTTGCAGGATGGAGTTTGTCATTTCGAGCTAAAATCGTATTACATTCACCACTCTCGACTCCTGCGGTAAATTCAACTGAAATATCTGACTGCAACATATTACCGCTTATGCGATAAACCTGTTTCGAGAAACAAAAGAATTTTCAGCTCGTTGGGTCTTGGATATGAATTGGAGCCGGCCTCCAAGGCCGTCTGTCCAAGAATCATAACGGACACATGCACACACAGTACCTTCCTAAACGACCGAACAGAGCGAACTTGACGTCGCGCGTATGGAGTCGTCACTTGTGTACTCCACAATGGCCGCCTTCAATTTCATGTCTTTATATTAACCATACCCAGATAACCTCTAACTGCCTAATAAGTTGTCCCATTATTTATATATAGCATTTTGTTACATCACATGACTTCCAGCTGTTCCACTATTTATAGGGTTGCCAGCCAAATTTATCCCGCCAGTGGGCGACACTATCGATCACGCTTCCGGCAACACGGACGCACGCTGGAGCCAGCACCAGGGGGATGGTGCTTTCCGCGTCGGATTTCCAAGATGGCGACCCGATTGAGAAAAAAGCTTATGTCGATTTCGTTATAATTGCGTGCGTTAATTTCATTATAAGACGTAAGCAAACCACGAATTGATTAAACTAAGTCGCGATATTGCATCCTGACATTTTTAGCTTGGTAAACTTTGAACGGCTGAAATTAACTTCCTAGTAATTCGTCGAAATACACTTCTTGAGCTGATAGAAAAATTAGAAGCAGCCGATGCAACAAGCATGAAGACGGAAGCAGACGATACAGAACACGAATTTTTAAATTACTGTACTTGTTATAACCTAAAGTGAAAAAAAAATTCTGGGGGAGGGGGGGGGACGGATACGTTCAAATTGTACGCCTTGCTTTTCACCAATGCTAGAAAACATGTGACCACCTTACGGACTGTTCATTATTTATCCACAGGCGGGGGGGGGGGGGGGCCAACAGGCGGAGCTGGCGGATTGTTATCATCAATATTAAAAAAAAATTTTGATTCCCCCTTTGGTGTTTGTGAATTTGTTTGGCGCCCCTCCCAAAAAAATTGTATTAAAATTTTCATTTTTAAGTGAGTGTGTGAAAAGGTACTAGGCCTACTTTAATAAGTTGTGGGATGTACTAAGCTAATAGATGTCTTACATTACCATTCTATAACTTGCTGTGCGCTTCCTTTCTCACAGTTTTGTCCCTAACCCCCTCCCTGTTAACACCTTCAAAAAAATATTGGCCCCTTCCTCTCTTCATACAAATATTTTCATGAGACCTCTCCCCCCCCCCCCCCCCAGTTGATAAATAATGAACGGTCCCTTATTTTTTACGTATATTTATTCTCGCTTCACGTCATGTATGGCTTCAGCAAAGTAGATTTTTATTCTTTTATTCCCACTCTGCTCGTTTTATTAGTTTTTCTTTAGCGAAAGGGGGGGGGGGGGGTTGTCCTCTGCCACCGCGTCCCCACCCTTTGCCCTACTGTACGACTTTTACTGTTGAAAAGTGAAATAATCCAACTTGATTTTATTTCATTTTTAAGAGCATAATGAAGCATTAATGTTTCCAATTAGCCAATTTTTGTTTTCAAGTTCCAAGTAGTTCAGTTATTTCGAAAGCATAAATAAATTTATACTTCATCTTTTAGTATCTCAGCTTTGACACTAACGAACACGACCGTAAGAGCGATGACAGGGTCCGAATCTGACTAGCGGCGGCGTTAAGTTGCGTTTGATGTGGCTGTTGGCGCACACCTCTATTCCTAACAAAATCATTCTCAAATCGACGGTGGCGCCAACAAGGCTCCTGGCGGCGGTAATTACGCACGGACAGGCTTTGAAGCGAATGTTCCCTCTCTGGTGTAACAATATAATATATCTAACTCTATGGCCAGCACTGGATATGCTGGCGGTCTGCGTGCACGTCTTAACTTTGCAGCTCGAATTTACTAAATATTCAAAGCATATTGTTTAATGTTAGTAAATAAAAATTAACGGTAAAAATGCCAACATTTTGCTGCGTTCCTCTATGCAAAAGATTAGGAGGGTATGAGTTATAAAGGGAGAGAAAATGCGACTGGTAGCTCGAGTAAAAAGCTGCTCGTCGAAAACGGCTTTACGAGGTAAATTGTTTCGTAACAAAACTTAATTAAAAAGAATAGGAACCATTAAGTGATGGTTGTTTATGGGTAGGTGTTGGACAGTCTTACAAAAATTAAAAGCTTCTCGATGCGAATGAAAAAGGGTGACAAGTCAGAACAAGTCAATTCGAATATGTCTTTTCCAAATTTGTTTGCTTTCATTTTTTTTGCAAGCAACCTAGAGATAAAAGCATTTCTGTATTTTCACCTTTTGGTGTCTTGTTTTACCCAGAATGAAAAAGTTTCGTAACGACCGAAGCAGTTCTAGAAGCTTGTTTTAGCCTGTGTAACATTAACACAGGAATACCACCAAAGAAACTTCAACTGAACCTTGGATATTTCCAGGCGGGGGAAAATTTAAGCACAATATTATATTAACAGTTTTCGCGTTGTTAAACTAAGCCAATATACATAATTTAATAGCAAACTTGTTAGGCCTGTTTATATTAATTCAATAGGCTCCGGGAAAGTTTTTACTTAAACTGCCAACATCAGTAACTCAAAAGGAAGTTTGTTGCTCTATGAAAACTTTTTCGGCCTTTAAACTGGAGGGGAAGGGAAGAGACACTAAATTTGTGTAAGTAATTCTTCCCAGTTTCGGCCGAAGGCATTAATGCTAAAACTCTAGTTTAAAAAAAGGAAAAAAAAATAGAAAACAAAAAAAAAAGGAATGTAGCTGTAAACCAATACATAAATAGTTAGAAGATATTAAAAAAAAAAACACTAAAGCAAAAGCGATATAAAAAGGACTAATCAATGGCAAGTAGCATTAATGGTCAATAGTGGCTTTTGCACAGCTTGAATGTTACCGTCCTGTGCATGAATGAAGCCATTTCCCACCAAAAAAGTTAACTTTCTCATACGAATAGCCTGTATCTTTTAACTTCCAAAAAAGAATTTAATTGCCTGGGTTTGTGGTTTAATGACCATTAAAAGTCATTTTTTTTAATTATTAATTTTATCTTTCCCTATAACTTTTCTGTTTGACTTTTTATGTTTTTTTTTTCTTTTTTTCACGTGGACTAAGAAATAAGTTCTTATTTATGGCCGGAAGTTATTTTTTTTCTGGGGGGGGGGGGGATTTAAAATGAAACGACCACCATACTTTCGATGATAGATTTCAACACTTTCAATCAGTAGTGTACACAGACATCCGAGAGGGCAGGGCAACTTTCAGTAAAAGAGGTTTTTTTTTTCTGGTGACTTTTTCTTTTTTAGCTTGTCGCTCTGTTTTTTACCATTTTCGGCCCTTTCCAGGCCTTTTTTCACCCTTTTTGAGGACTCTAGGTCCTTTCTCCTCGCTGTGCCCAGATTTATCAGCGCAGAAAACCACAATAGGACATTTTTTTTCTTCAAAAAGGGTAAAAAAAAAACGGAATTTTTCCAAAAAGGGCAGGGGTCATAGCTCCCCCCCCCCCGTGCACGCCACTGCTTTCAATCCAAGACTAACTGAAAAAATTTGGAGTCCTCCCCCTACTCACGGTAAAGATAAGTGTACCCTCTCCCCCCCCCCCCCCCCGGGAAAAAATTCTTACTCCTATTCGGGCTACCTGACCTACCTGTTGGTGATTTCTTGTAACCAGATTAAATAAGTAGCAGCTCATATTACAAGTTCTCAGCTATATGGAAAACGTATGATTTAAACTTTATTTGCAACGAGATTCAGTCTATTTTAAAGTATGTATTGTATGTACTATGCACAGTTAGCTTCGAAACGGACAACTTCAAACCCTTTTGAACACGGGGACAAAGCGTTTTAGACATTTCGACGCTGAAATTGAGAATCATGGTCCCACCCTAGCCACTCGTGGAAACTATAGATGGTTTCAAAACACATGATCCTACAGAATCCCCCCCCCCCCCCTCCCCGGCTCCAATGATACAAATAATGACCAGTCTCTAATATTACATGTTAAAACTGGCACTAAACCAGAAATGGGAAAAATAAAACTATAAAAACCATTGAAACAATCCAGTTTAAATAAACCTTACACGGTGCGATATTAAAAACATTTTTTTTTTAACTTTTGGTATAAGCAGACACCAATATAAAATTGTAAAAAAACCCACCAAAACAACCCAGTTTAATAAATCAACTTGCCACATGCGATATAAAAATTGTTAATATCGCAATATTTTTTGAAAACGTCTCATCCATCTTGAGAATGCGTAATAAACCCAAAATAATAAAGAGATTAAAAAAATTCTTTACACATATTCTCTGTTGGAAGAATTTGTGTATGGATCTTGACGAGAGACCGCGAGAGACACAAATATGAGGGTAGAGGTTCGTATTTGTAGACGTCTAGTGCAAGCTAACTACTTTCGCACGTTTCCATTAAAGGCACATAACTCCCTCCGGTATATTTTAACGTTTTTCTCGATACATTACCGGAAATAGTTTTATATGAACTCATTTACCTTTTATTTGATCGTCTAAGGATACGATCCCGATGACAAATATGGCGCGTGTACGCTGTAGTAAGCTTCTTTTTTACCGCTCGGTCCGAGGAGTATCTCACTCCCGCCAGAAAGCTTCTCGGGCGTTCTTGGGCTACTTTTAACGGTGGCGTCACGCGATGTTTACACGCCTAGTCTGTGACATAGTGATTCTTCGAGCACTTCAAGTAACATGACTTGCCGCTTTTGAGCGAAAGCCAAGTGAGATAGTAGCTGCCTTTCTCGAGGTACGCAGCTTCAATCCCAGTTAACCTTGTTCTGAGCTTATCAGGAGAAATGGCGAGTGATGAACGCATTTATCTATTCCACCAAGTAGATTTGCTACCGAATCGGTAAAGGAAAGGACAAAACGAGAATTGGATCAACAATTAGGTTTATCCTATGTTTACCGCAAGAAACTAGCATTAAAGAACGGGTGGGGCAGGGGTGTCGGGATCCTGACATGGTGATGGACAAAACCAAAGACGGAGAAGAAATTAAATTGCGGATTGAGTTTCAGACGTAAATTCTCGTAGCAGACATAAAGCCTAAGGAAAAAAACGTTTAGCAGCAGTACCAATTAAATTATAATGAGGGTCGGTCGGGAGAAGCTTTTTTTTTTTTTGATGGTAAGCTGTTTCTGTACAGTAACGCCGTTTTTCATTCCGGCATAATGCTAAAACATTAAGTCACAAATTAGGCTACAAGGGAAAAAATAACGGTTGGGAGGAATAATGAGATCGGTCGTAGGGGCGTAAACTTACTGTCCGAAGAAAGGAGGGGGTGGGGATACTTCCCCCCCCCCCCCCCAAAAAAAAAAAGCGATACATAATGACCGGTCCCTAAGCATGCCTCCTTGAAATCGCCAATAAATTAATATACGTAACATAGTCGGCAACGATAGGACGTAAATTTCAACATCAACACATAATATTATTTATTTGGTCAACTTTGTTCAAATAAAACTAACGTGTGGGTATTTTACCGCAGCAACAGACAGGAGACATTGATGATCATAACGTGCAGTCATCTGCGCCAGTGTTTGTTTACCTCTAGTCGCTCCATCTTTACCTTTTAGCATTTGCACGATATGTCGCATGGCGTGGCTCCGAAATGAGTATGACCTAGCGTCGGATGTGACGTCATGCTTGTTTCACAGAGCAATGCGCGCCGCGGTCGTGTGAACTACATTTTAGCGCAGTTGACGTATGAGTAAAGCGGCCAGGACGGAGGGATTTATGTGCCTTTAAATGAACCATTACATTAATCATTTTACATTTTTACAAGGTCTTTCTTCGATTCCTTTAATGACATTCTTTCTTTCCGTGTTGTATTTAATGTAGTTTTCATTCTTTTTTCCGTCAATTGTCCCTTCGCTGCAGTTCACGCCGTAGCGAAACGCACGTTACAGGTCTCACTTCCGGGTTTGCCGGAAGCGTGAGTGATAGTTTCGCCATCTGGTGTCTCGTGAGCTAACTATATTGGCTGGCAACCCTATACCACCATGGGTAGATAGGTTTGTAGATAGGATCTAACCATGATACCACTGTTAACAGGAAGTAAACTGTCTTATCAGCTGTAGCCTACACTCTGGTAGTCCGTGTGTTTCATTACCATTGGTGCCCACGCTGGGCTTAGATGTGTCCAAGCCAAGGACATCACAGTTGGCAACGAGTCCGGTACCATTGGTAATCTTTAAATTTAAGCTTAAACTGATAGGTCTTCAAGAACATCTTTGGTCCATATTTGTGGTAAGTTGCAATTTTTTTTCATTTGGCAATGAAAATTAGTGCTCTGAATTCCTATCAGAGTTTAAACTTTTTCAAACAGTGTTATTTTGTCGTTAAATAAATACAGATGCAAACCTATTTATGTTGCCTTTTGGACTTAAATGTCAGACTGGTCAGGCAGTCTTACATTTAAGTCCAAAAGGCAACGTAAATAGGTCTGCATCTGTATTTATTTAACACTTATCGAGCCGAATTGGCTTTCTGTCCCGTTTATATATATTTTGTCATGGTAGTGAAATGTGGTACGAAAATGATAACAGTTTAATTTAGTACCTTAACAACTAGAACCGAAGTGGGCAATTGGATTTATTATGGTTAATTTTACCTTGGCAGTGTTCTAGAGGGCCGCACTGGCGTGTCCGCACAGGCAGTACTATAAACCTGAAGGCCCGAAAAATGCGCTGCTAAATTAACCCTTGTAAATTCGATAGTGCCATTGCCCATATTCGGGCTAGTGTGTGCCGATGTAAAATGTAACACCGTAAGTTTATGCTTAAATTTAGTGAAATCTGGTCTGTGCTGAGGCTTAGGCCAGAAGTGTTGTTTTCGTAAAACGTTGCAATTATGGTGAACGTAGAAACATTTTTTTTAAAGCCTGGTCCCTTTAAATTTAAGTTGTAGGCAGTTAATTTACAAAACTAGCTAGGCTACAGTCAAGCTTGATTTATTTCTGTGTTTAAATGGTTGACCGGTAGTCTTGAGTGCTCCAGTTTAAAGTGGCACTATCACCGATTGAAAGCAGACGAAATCTGACAACATCTAGCGCTATGTAGTCCCATCTAGCTCTTGCTTGCACCAAGCGAAGGAATGCATAACGGCATTTCTTTTAACGAAACAAAGAAGCAACGACATCCTTAATTATTAAGTGAAAATTTGGTTCGTCTTCGTGCACCTGGGACCAAGCTACAAACGTTAACAATATCACTGCCGCTAGATGGCACCATGGTATTTTCGTTCGTATTTCAATCGGTGATAGAGCCCCTTTAAACCTTGCAAGTTAAACAGAATTGTAATTAAATTTAATTTTGTAAGGCTTATGCCAAAGACAGGTGTCGGTAGCAAACCACCTGAAACTGCTAAAAGTAGCAGTGAAAGTGAAGCTGAAATAATTCAGTAGTGAACGCAAGCGTTAATGAAGCTAGTTCAAATTTAACTTTACATTTTGAATCTAGTGATAGTGAAGACGACGTCAACATGGGCTCGTCTAAAACCGCTGGTTTATTTTCGGAATTCGATTGTGAGTGCGATACATAGGAGAAATATTCCATCCGAATTAGTTACTATTTTAAAGCTAAAGAAATACCAGCACCCAAGCAAGTAAATTTTCTAATGGCATCTGTAGGCCAGAAAATGTTTGACAGGATTTTGAATATAATTTCACCTGATTTGCCTGACTCATTAGCTTTAGAAGAAATCGTTAAAAAAGTCTTAGATGACATAGAGCCAGTATCCTCCGTGGTATCTGAGCGTGTTAAATTCTTCAGAAGGTCGCAAAAATCAGATGAGAGTATTGCGGAATATTTAGCAGCACTTAAGCTTATGACTAAGTATTGTGACTTCGCTAAAATGAAAGATATTAATAGCGAAATGATTAGGGATCGTTGTAAATATCGCGAATATACTTGTAGCAGATGCCACACTGTCGGCCATCTAAACGCCGTGTGCAGAAAAGCTAGTCATTGGAACAGAACTTCAAAATCACTCGACCACTCTAAAGCAAGTTCTAGCACAAATTTTAAGGCTAGGCCGAAGTCTAAACAGAAGTATAGCTACAAGAAACGCGTTAACAAACTTGAACACGATAGTGAAGAAGTACAGGATGTTGTCGCCGAAAATTCAGAGTCTGGTTCCGGGTCTGATAGCGATTCAGACAATGACTATATTGTGCTGAAAAATAATACTCTTGGACTGAGTCAGGCTGCGGACCAGATTTCAATTCCCCTAGGCTACAAACCAACAAAATAGTAGTAGTAGTTAATTCCATAAAAATCCAAAAAATGGAAAATGCCAGTCTGCCTAAATGGTGTCAAGCTAGAAATGGAACTTGATCCCGGGGCAGACGCATCCATTATCCCTATTGAGTGGCATCAAAAATATTTTGCGGACTGTCCTTTAAAACTCAGTACGTACTCGATACACTCATACGTTGACGGAATTGAGAACACGATTTACACTGTAAGTCTGAAGGTTGAAGTGCAAGGTCAAATCGAATACTTGGATGCTTTAGTTTCCAAATAATATAAACCTGCATTAATGGGAAAGGATTGGCTTTATATTTTTCAAGATAATTTCCATCCATTTTAACCTACAAACGAAAGTGAAACCTAAGAAAAGTGTAACGAAAATTAAAACTAGCATTACACCAGTTGGTACTTCCGCAATAGTAAAGGGTTTCCCTGAGCTATTATCTGAAGGTATGGGTAAATATAAGAACTTTAAAGCTAAGATTCATTTAAAACCTGATGCAAAGCTTGTGTACTGTCGTGTAAGACGAGTTCCGTTAGCACTTAAAGAAAAGGTTAACCAAGAAATTCTTAGATTGGTTGGCCTTGGAATTCTAGAGCCTGTGGAAACCTATCCGTGGTCTACGCCCATAGTCATAGTTCACAAACCGGATGGCCAAATCTGGGTGATAGGTGATTATAAGACCACCGTGAACCCCCAACTGGAAGTCGATCACTACCCGGTTCCCACGGCCACAGAATTATTTAGTTAATTAGCAGGCAGTGACACTTTTTCCCTTATCAATCTTAAGGATGCATTTCTGCACATTGAACTTGATAAAGATTCACAAGAAGCTTTAACAATAAGCACACCCCTGGGATTGTTTAGATGGCTTCGCGTACCCCTGGGCCTAGCGTCCAGCCCGGGAATTTTCCAGAGGGTAATGACTCAAGTCACCAGTAAAATCCCCAAATGTCTCCCGATTTACGATGACATCCTGGTGAGCGGGAAGGGGGTTGCACATGACGAATCGTTAAACAAGCTCTTAAATGCTTTACAAGATGCAGGAGCCAAACTTAAGATCGAGAAGTGCAAACTGTCGCAGCCTGAATTAAAATATTTAGGCCACATGATAAATGCAGAAGGCCTGCATACACTCCCTGAGGTTATCGAAGCAGTCCCAAACGCTCCTAACCCAACATGTACCGGTATTCAAGAGCTACAGAGCTATTTGGGTTTTGTAAACCATTACTCAAAATATGTGCCAAATCTCGCTCATATTCTGTCACCAGTAACATCTTTATTAAGCCCAAGTGTGAAGTGGGTTTGGAGGACAGAATGTGACCGAGCCATGAGTAAAGTAAAAGAATTATTACTTAAATCTAAAGTTCTGGTTCATTACGATCTGAAATTAAAGCTCAAACTCGTTTGTGACGGCTCACCTTACGGGGTCGGCGCGTGCCTCATGCATGTCATGAAAAACGGCGAATCGCGGACGATAGCTTTCACCTCATGTAAGCTCACTCAAGCCGAAATGGGCTACTCGCATTTTGATCGAGAAGCTCTCAGTGTGGCTTGGGGAGTGAAGCGGTTTCACGAATACGTTTATGGTCAGCGATTCATACTGCAGTCTGATCAAAAGGCCCTAGTATGGATTTTTGGCCCTAAAAAAGAAATATCGCAAATGGCAGCCACCAGGGTTCAGCGTTGGGCAGTAGTGCTTAATGCTTACGATTATGAATTCGAACACATTCCCGGTAAACTCAATTTGACGGCAGACGCGTTATCGCGACTTCCCCTACCAAATATCGTGGAATTCGAAAAAGCAGAAGAGCAGTATAATATTTTTGCTTTGGAAACTGTTTCTAATCTTCCAGTTTTAAACGAGACACTCGTTCTTGAAAGTAAACATGATAAAATTCTTTCAAAACTTTATCGTTATGTGAACCATTGCTGGCCTCACAAATGCGAAATTCCCAATCTGTTATCGTACTTCACACGCTGTGCTGAAATCTCGGTCGAAAACGACACCCTATATTAGGGGTATAGACTCCTGGTGCCGACGGCCTTGCGGAGACAAATCTTGAAATTCCTACACAGTGCTCACTTACTGTAGGCATAGTTAAATTGAAAAGTTTAGCTAGACAAAAAGTCTGGTGGCCTAAGATTGACTCTGACATTGAAAATAAAGTCAAATCATGCCAAAATTGTCAAGAGTATAAAGATACTCAAACATCTGGGCCCAAACACAATTGGGAATATCCTCTAAAGCTTAATGCTAGAATGCACACGGATTTTCTTTGCCGATGGACAATTATATGTTTTTCATACTAGTAGACGCACATTCAAAAATTCCTTTTGTGCATAAAATGACGTCTACGACGTCCGCGCGTGTCATTGACGGTTTAAACAATCATATAGCCTTATATGGTTTAATGGACTGCTTAGTTACGGATAATGCTGCACAATTTATGTCCCCTGAATTCCAAAATTGGTTAAAATCCTATGTGATTAGGCACATGGTGGGCCAAGTTTTGCGCCCTGAACCAACGGATTGGCTGAAATTTATGTCCAAAATTTCAAGAGAGTCTACAAGGCCGCGTGGCGACAGGGGTCTACTATTCAAGAAAGTATAAATTCCTACTTGTTATCAGCACGTATCACTATCTCCGCTACCACGCAAGCAACACCCGGAAAATTGTACTTTAACCGAGAATTAAAGTCTCGACTGGATTTATTGTTCCCTGCAGCCGTTCGTAGTAAACAATTAAACAAGTACAGAGCACCCACCATCGTGAGTTGAAAACGTAACAATAGGTGATAATGTTTGGTATCATGACTACAGTACGGTACTACAAATGATAAGCTATGATCATTGGCTGTCGTAAGTCAGATAGGTAGTAATCTATCCTATATTATCGTTGACACTAATGGTAATACGATTCGCAAACATCGCGAACAGCTAAGATTACATATCGCTGAGCATGAATATCCACCAAAGCAAAAGCAATAATTCCTGCGTGAATAATAATGAGCAACATCACGCTATTTCAAAACGCATGGCTTTTGGCGGTAAGAAATGTGAAAAGCCAAGTTCCGCTGACGTAGTTCCTGAGCGTCGATCTCTCGGCCAATCCAGAAAGTCGATTTCTGTTGTCGAGAGCTTAAACCCACCAATCCAACAGCTTGAAAAATCACCTGAGAATTTGCTTCGCAAGTCACCAGGTGGCAGGAGAACTCTGGCAAAATCACCCCACACACATGAAGTGGACGAGTCTATAAACGTAAACATCCAATCACCGTTGGCTAGTACCAGCACTTCTCCCGTAGAAAATTCGAAGCCAGACAGGTCACAACCTTCATCGGTTGTTACATCACCATCCGCTAAACAATCACCACCGAAGCCAAGTCATGCTAACAAAAAACCGAAACCGAATCCTAAGAAACGTAAAGTTGTGCTATCGCCAACACAGGTTGACATTGCTGCGCAACTTAATAATCCACTAAATCGTTCAAAGAGACTGCGTAGAGCTCCTGACAAGCTCAATTTGTAGTTTTTTGAAAATTACTAGTTGGCTAATCTTTATCGTTTTTTGTTGTAATCTAGTTGCCCGTGAGCTTAACGGAAGTTCTTTTTAAACTGTAGCGAGTAACACTAACATGTTTTTGTCCTTAGTTATTCGTGCAGAATATCGGCTCTGTTAATTTTGAAAATGTCCACCTTTAAAATTAGGTAAAAATGTAGTATATTTTGCTGTTTGTATGAAAAAATAATTTCACGGTATTATTTATTTGTTTCTTTTTGTATTTTCATGTACATTCCTTCAAAATCAGAACAAAAAATTGTTTGGAGCCACAATTTCCACTCCGGTGATTACTAACCGAAAGTAACATCGGCACCGATCTCTTGGATGCCAGATGTCTGTCTCCAAGCAACACTGTAGTGTTTTAGTTGCAGTAATGTTGCTGATTAAAAGAAATTTAATCAAAAAGGGCTACGCACAATAACAACAACAACTGAAAATTTCTAATTGGATTTATTATACAAAGAATTTGCTCCTGAAATGTTTAATTTTTTGCTTAACCATGTACATCTTCAGTTTTTTTATTTTGTAAATCAGCTTTCAAAATAGTGTTTAGCTTTTTCTTCGAAAGCGAAAACTTATGTATCTTTCTTTAAAAATAGGTAGTGAACTAAAAAAATACATCTTGCCCTCGTAATCATGATTTTATTTCCAGCTAGGCTTAGATTTTTTTTTTCTGTTTTTTTTTTCGCTCTCTGTGTTGTGGAGTCGTCACTTGTGTGCTCCACAATGGCCGCCTTCAATTTCATGTCTTTATGTTAACCATACCCAGATAACCCTCTAACTACCTAATAGGCTGTCCCATTATTTATATATAGCATTTTGTTACATCACATGACTGCCTGCTGTACCACTATTTATACCACTGTAAACAGGAAGTAAACTGTCTTTTCAGCTGTAGCCTACACTCTGGTAGTCCGTTGTTTCATTACCATTGGTGCCCACGCTGGGCTTAGGTGTGTCCAAGCCAAGGACATCACAGTGCGTGCGCAGTAACGTTGTGTCATGCATTTAGTACCTTTCGAAACTGCAATCACAGCTCAAAAAAATCAACAAGGTCAACAGAGCACTCGTCCCGTCATACCTTTAACGTGACCATACGTGGCTAATTGATTGGACCAGGCTAGGCTAATGGATGTAACCTGGCGCGAGCAATGCCAAATTGCAAACCATGTCGGGGAGGTGGTTGCGGGTGGTTGCCAGTGGTGGAGCTTTTAAGCATGCGCGAAGCCCCGGAAACGACAATGATTGA
Organism: Lithobius niger; assembly: GCA_023313725.1. Lineage (NCBI taxonomy): Eukaryota > Metazoa > Arthropoda > Chilopoda > Lithobiomorpha > Lithobiidae > Lithobius > Lithobius niger. The sequence goes on from JAHWFP010260561.1 coordinate 22,834, forward strand.
CATAAGCAAGCCACACAACGCAGCTATAGTAGGGAATGAGCAGAACTGTCACCAACAGTGGTGCGTTTGTTTCGTTCTGTTCGGTGCTTTAGGAAGGTACTGACTGCGGACTACTTTACTAAACCAAACAGACCCGAGGGGGTTCCATTCCAGAGCCGGAGTTTTAGACAAAGGCGAGCAAATAGAGCACCGCACCAGCCGCTATTGTAGTGGTGATCTCGAACCCCGTTAATGTTGCAAATCAATTACAGGTCAAATTCCGTTTTAACGAAGTCCGTTATAACGAAAACTTCAGTGCAACGAAAAAATTCTATGGTCCCGGCGAATTGCTTACTCTAGCAGTATTAAATAGATCTCATTACAACGAAATTCGTTATTACGAAAAAACCAGTACAACGAACGTATTTTTTAAGTCCGTAGTTGTTTACTAATGTTTCATTACAACGAACGCCCGCAATGAAAGTAATTACCATCCCTGGAAACGCGGAACCAAAAATAGTTTAGCGTTGTTTTATATCCTCAAATTTTGACGATCGTCGATAGCATTTCCAAAGGCTATCGCGGGCTCGTAGTCGGCCGTTCACAAAGGACGCACATACACTACTTCCGATGGCAACGACCTTGACTCGCTTTGCGTGACGTCATATAATGACTGGCCCCTTCGTGGTCAACAGTCGCATGCCACGAATCAACCACCGGAGCTCGCGATACGAAAGGAGGCGCGCCAAAGGGTTTTGAAACGGAACAGTTTATTGGAGGAATAATGTCGTGACGTCACTAGCAGCAGAAAGTGGATTTCCCCGGGATTCCCAGCAGTTAACAAACTAACAAGATGGCGGCCGAATGTTTGCATGTTAATACGTCGCGATCACTTAAACCAAGCGCTATTTTCATCAAACAAAAGCAATTTCACGTCAGTTTTGACGACACCACTAACAAAAATACTAATTAAGGTATTAAAACCATTTATAATTATTTGGCCTGCAGACTGATCTTTACCGGAATATCAACACACTTCGTTCAGTGTCGATTTTTTTTTATGGTAGCCTTGGCCTAATTTACCATTTTAGTGTTATATTTTATTATTATCCACGAAATATTTTAATCGTATTCAGTTCCTTCACTGATTAGCTATCATGAAAATAGAAAAAAAGGTCATTCGATAAACAATGCAGGTTTTTCCCGTTATTTCTCCCGTGCATGCCGTATGTCTGGATAAACGACAGTTAATTATACTGCACAATAGTGTATTTCTGTTCAATTATAGCTTATTACTAAGTCCAGCAATACCATAACTTTAACGAATTTTTAGGTAAATTAAAAAAAAATTGACATTTTTTAAGAGGGAATTTCAGTATAACGAAATTTCAGTACAACGAATTTTTTTGGGCACCCCCATGAACTTCGTTGTAACGGAATTTGACCTGTATCTACTACAGGTCCAAACAAAATCGCATTTTCACTATCGGTTACGGGCGCTAAGGGACCGGTCATTGCGTATCGCCGGGAGGAGGGGGGGAAGAGAAATTTAGGGGGTCATGAATTATTTGGACCTTTTCGAGGGGGCGAGATACATTTTTTAGGTCCCTTCAAGAGAGGGCACACAAAATATACTGACGAAACTGAACGAAAAACTCATTTTAAAGTCAAAAATTACATTTTCAGCAGTCAAAATTTCCAAAAGCCCTCAGCTTCTGGGGGGGGGGGGGTGCTAATCACCATATCCCCCAGCCCTTAATGTGAGTATTTACAAGGTTCTGAACTATTAGTACCGCTACTGCAAGTATAGTTTTCAATAAATTTTCTAGAAAAGCCTTGACTCCTGGTTTCTTGGCTTCTTCTGTGTTTCAGGTGCTGACTATGCTATGGATATGGCCAAGCAAACAGTGCGTTCATCATACTTACAGTATTATAATGAAACTAGACACAAGCCGAGTGTCAGGAACAAAGGTGATTTGTAGAACATTTTTAACCCAACGATTCTTTTCGTTATAAATGGGGCACATTTTCCTTACAACTAGTGGTAACTTGTCGGTGCGGAGTGCTACGTAAAGGCGGGTTACCACCAAATGAAAGCAGGGGGTTGCAGCCAAACCTTCACAATCAGCAATGCTGCCGGCGCTTGCCGAGGCTGGTAACACCAACATGGCGTTCGCTAACTTCCGGTTCTCGTCTGATTGAGATTTGCGAGAGGTCATTTCTACAATTTGTTTATTTATCTATTTATTTCATTTGCAAAATTATTGTAACGCCCTATGAAGAACATAACAGCAATTTCAGATTAAAACAACAGTTTTAAAAACAGAAGAAACATGGCATGGCACCTGGTGCCCACGTGGTCGCTTGAATGAAATTCTTGAGAAACACATCATGTGCTCCTATCAAAATCACTCTTGTGGTGTGCGACACGGCAATGCATACAGGCCTATTACAGGCCGGTCGCCACAAATGTGAAAATACTGTTTATCTTAAACAGTGGCATGCACAAGAGGGACCGGGGAAGGGGGGGGGGGGGTCCACCTTTTTTTTTAATAAAAAATATGCTCTGTTTTGGTTTTTCTGAACCGATGAACGCTGGTGCTGCAGCCAGAGAAATTGCCCAGAGCCAAACCGGAGCAGAAATAGAATAAAAGAGGATAAAAAAAGAGAGACAAGCATAAAAGGGGATAAAAAAAAATACTGACAAGCCAAAAAAAGGGCCCCCAGAAGAAAAATCTTAGCGTGCCCTTTTACAAAAGTTGCCCATGCCCCATCGGTGGTCTGTGCACGCTACTGATCCTAAAAGCGATGCAAACCTCAATTAAAAAAATCAAACAACTATTGGAAAATTAGTTCAGACTTTTGCCTGTGCTACAATAAATTTTGCAAACTGTATTACAGTTTAAAGTGGCACTATCACTGATTGAAAGCAGGCAGAATCTGGCAACATCTAGCGCTATCTCGTACTATCTAGCACTTGCTTGCACCAAGCAAAGGAATGCACAACAGCATTTTTTTTAACGAAACAAACAAGCCATAACCTCCTTAATTCTTGTGTGCAAAATCTAAAACGTGCGCGTTCACTTGGGAGCAAGCTACGAAGGTTAACAATATAACTCCCGCTAGATGGTGACATGGTATTTTCGTTCGCTTTTTAATCGGTGATAGTGCCACTTTAACTCAGTGACGTGTAAAGACTAGGGTGGGCCCCTGGCACAATTCCACAGGGGGGCCTCTTTGTAGGATGACATTGACTGTAGTGCAGACTAGAGGGGGGGATACGCCCCAGAAGCTGAGGAACATTTTGAAAATCCACATTAAAATTACATAAAATGCTTAACTTTAGACATAATATATTCAGCAATGGTTTTAAGACAATTTAATACAGTTCATTCATTGGTGGGCAACTTTGTATCACTCATGTAGTGAGCACAAGTGCAAGAAGTATGTTTTTGGGAAGGAAGGCAGATGTGTCGCTAAAATTTTTTTTATAAATTTTGATTCTGTTAAGAGCCAGACATTTTTGAGGTGGTAGAAAAAAATGGTCAACCTGGGTGTCGATCACACTAGCTGGTTGGCACAAGTGTTTAGCTCTAACACATTCCAAATTCATATACCCTTAATTCCTTCCCAAAATCACACCAGTAAATAAATAGTGTTTACTACAATGTAGAATTCTTACTTTGCAATCATGCATGGACCTAGACCTACATAAATCGCAGAGCAACAGGTAAGCCAAATTCTTGGACTTTGCAGCAAAGCTGTCGATGAGCTGACTTTTATCCAACCAGCGCCACAACTAGTTTTTTCCACAGAGGGGTACAAGGACAAAATGTTGGGCCCCTCCTCAACAAGTAAACGAATTTAGGGGCAAAGTTACTCACAATCCCAACCAAAATTATGTGAATTGTGTCTTATTTAGGCCCCAACTAGTGAATTTTGGGCCTCCTGCCTACTGGACCTGGATGCCTTTAACCCTTCGCACCATCTCTAATTGCGGCACTGTCCAACGTATGGACAAGGTCTCGTTTGCGTAAAATAACTAACAAATCCTGCAAATGCTGGTGGTCACTGAAGCATGAAAACATGCTTTTACCAACTGTGCTTACAAGCACTACGAAGACACCGACAGGCAACAAACTATCTTTAAAGCCATTGTGAAATGTAAAAACAAGAGCTACAAGATAAATGGCAACTAACTGTTCTAGTATTTCATTTTGATTTCGTTGTGTAGTGCTGCGCGCCACCCCGCCATCCACGCGCGAAAGATTTATGTGTACCGCCGTAACGCTGAGAAGAAATGTGTAAGTTTGCTTGCATTTGATGGGTAGTCCGGGACCCCCAACGCTGGTGGGCCCCTGGCACTTGCCAGTCTGGTTCTACGGTGTACACGCCACTGCTTTAACTGTAGCTGTGCGTGTTTAACCGTAATTGTCTGACTTAAGTTTCTCCAATTTTTTTGAGTTACTGCGACTGAATTTGCTCACCATGTTTAGCCGTAATGGCGGTTGTCATCCCATAATCTCAAAACAGAACTATCACAGATGGCTGCGTGTTTCTAAACTAGACGGGAGTGAGTAACACTGTTTCTTAACTCGAGGCGACTGCTCCAACCTCTTCCCACTTTACGTAAGTGTGACATCATGGTGCTGAGATGTTGCTGAGGCAAATGAGGGAGGTTTTTTCTCGCTCACTTCCCGATCACTTACTGGTCCAACATGGCTGCCATCACCAGTAAGTAGTAGCTGAGATGGTCGTGTTTCTAAACTGTAGGAAGTGAGATATGGAAAATGTCTAAATTTAAAAACAAAATCAAATTAAACAGAGATTAATAAGCATTTGTATTATGTTCTTACTAACATTTCTCTCGCTGAAAGTAGATGTGTCAGCGATTATTGCTAAATTTTCTAATATTGAGAACGACAAGTGAGGCAGTGCTGTTTCGTTTTTATGATGTCGTGGGGTGTGGCTTAGAGGAATCCATCTCACTCTTCCCACTAGTTTAGAAACACGCAGTTTACCATATATCGTCCTAGATGAAAGTCTGCAGCATCCAGCACTCTCTAGCACTTGCTCACAACAATTAAAGGAAAGCACAAAGAAATATTTTTTAACACAGCAAACACGCTACGTGGATCTTTAATTATTTTATGTAGTACAAATTTGATACATCCTCGTGCACCTGGAGCAAGCTGCAAAATTTACGATATTGCGGCCACTAGATGGCACCACAGTAGATTCTTTATATTCTACCGTGGCACCATCTAATGCCAGTAATAGTGTTAACTTTACCTCTGCTCCCAGGTGCACAAGTATGTACCACATTTTTACTCAATAATTAAAGGCTGGTTGCCACCAAATTAACGTTGCAGAATCTAGCCCTATTAAGTTCCCTCTCGCAGCAAGCAAAAGAATGCTCAAAGCAAAACTTTTAAATGCAACAAACAAGCCACGTGACTCCTTCATTATTGAGTAAAATTTGGTGGCGCCAGGAGATTTTCGTTATATTTTTCCGTGGCATCATTTGGTGACATTAGTATCGTTAATCTTTATAGCTTGCTCCCAAGTGCACGAGGGCTTACCAAATATTTACTCAATAATTCAGAAGAAACGTGGTTTGTTTCTTATGTTTAAAGATATTTCTTTGTGCATTCCTCTGCTTGTTGTGAGCAAGCGCTAGAGAAAACTAGATAGCGCTCGATGGTGCCTGATGCTCCAATTTTTCATTTGGTGGCAACCAGCCTTAAAGGTGGCATGTTTGTTGTGTTAAAAAGACATTTCTTTGTGCATTCCTTTGCTTACTGTGAGCAAGCGCTAGAGATAACTAGATAATCTTAGACGGCGGTAGATGCTGCAAACTTTCGTTTTGTGGCAATCCGCCATTAATTTAGCTACAGAAAATCAGTGGCGTGTACAGGAGAGGAAAAATGCCCTTTTTGCCTTTTTTTTGTAAAAAAAAATGTATGCTCTATTTTGGTTTTCTGAACACATAAACGCTGGTGCTGCAGCCAGAGAAACACGTAGAGGCCAAAAAATAAATAAAAAAGAAAGCCAGGAAAGAGGCAGAAAAGAGCATAAAAGGATAAAAAAGAAAGACAAACTTTAAAAACGGTAAAAAAAAAAGGCTGACGAGCAAAAGAAAAAAGGATGCTAGAAAAAAACGTCAGCGTGCCATTTCACAAAAGTTGCCCCTGCGCTATCAGTGGTCTGTGCAAGCTACTGCAGAAAACCATCTGCAGACAGTTTCAATAGGAATACGAAAAGCGCATATTTTTTTTTTGGCGGGGGGGAGGGTCAATTTATTTTTGGTTCTTGAGTCGGGAGGGAACAAGATTTTGTACAGGGTTTCGATAGAAGGAGGGGTCATCGAACGTTTGGTGGTCACATTTTGATTTCTTCCACTATTTTCATTTCTTTCTTAGGAGCCATTTATACCCAGAGCCCCGGAGCAATTTCCCTTCCTTACCTCTCTGGCCAGTCTACTGTAATGATTTATTTTAGCGTGCAATTAGCCCCAGAAGGAATCGTTATTTTCAGGATAGCAAGATGTAATTCAACAATTAGATTGGCAATTTGCATAATTATTACGACTATTTGGAATAATTACTGTGTAACAAGTGTAATGGTCTATTCCAGTGTACTTTTGACCAGAACAAACATTATTATCAGGATAGCAAAAGGGCAATCAATTGTATAAAGGCAATAATTATGCACAGAAATGGGAAGGCTAAATAATAAGCAAACATTCATCTAATACTGGGCCTTTAATCGACACTTCGGTGTACACAATATTGACCCCACAATATGGCCAATTAAATCAGTGACAGATTGTTATGAGTTATGGTATCGATTACAATTATCGGCAATGAGTCAAACGAATGGCATTACTGATTAAATCGAGCGGAAGACTAAATCATTATTATATCTCTAAAATAATTAGATGATCACGGGCTAATTTAGTAGTGTAAGTATTATTACTAGTTAACCATAACAATCATAGCTATTGCTGTTGAATTGAAATACTTAGCTCTTAATAGAAGCTCGGTCGTAGGTATCGGCTCATGGCTCTAGCTCGACGGTGAAGCCCTGTCCAAGATGCGGCATGGCGTCTGGCCTTGCGTGCTTTCCGATTTTGAACTTCAAGATGAGACTGGCGTGAACAAGTTAAGCAACTGGTGAACGGCTGATGATCGACTGATATCATGCATTCCGAAATTCAGTTTATATACTGTAGCATTATCGTCCACGTTCGATCCATTGTAGTATTGATTAATTGCAGAAATTCTAAATATAGTAACAGTTTGACAGCTTGGGCCCTTAACACCAAATGGGACCTCTACGCTTGTTAATCATTCTATTGTTGAGTTCGGGTTTATTAATTGTTTCGGCGCTTTGAAGTTATCTGCCGATATAATTAACTGTCTCGTGTCGGAGTGATTTATTGTTATTCTTTGAAGTGATCGATCATGAGCGACGATCTTATCGTAATTAAATCTACTTCTAGAAAGTAATTTAGGTTCTACGAAAATGTCGTAAATGTTGTCAACTGGTAATGCCATCCTTTAAACTCTAACAATAAGTATAATTACACTGGTTCGGGTTACAATGATCTTGCTGCCTCTAGGTCGTCTTTGACGAGGAGTCCTAATTACATTCACTTATCTGGAGTCAATTTGATCTATCTGAATAAATATTCGGTTCATGCATTTAATAAATGTATGATATTATGAAAGTAAATATCCAATTAATTAGTTGTATTGTTTCTGTTATAAAGACTATTTAAGCCGTTAATTAAATCCTTACACAAGCGTTAAATAAATGACTGGCTATGAATGATCAAGGCGTATTATATTTACCGTAAATCAGTACAACAATCATAATTATAGGCCAATCACTCAATGAATACGTAGCTTATATGAAGCTTTTCCATAGCTAACGCTCGGTCTCTCACTAAGTCACCCGGCTTTCATCAGGTACACGGCACAGTGGTACTCCGCCAGTGAGTAGATCGGCTCAGAGGAGTGTAGCAACGTGTTGGCTATAAAATTGAAGACTACATTTTATTTAGTACATTTGTTTGCAGTAGAATGCAAAACAGGTGAAAGGAATGGCTTTCGCCACTGACACCCAGCCTACAGCATTAAAAGAATAAGATTTAAAATCTGGTCAAATATTTTGTAAGGTCAAGGCTGCGGAGCCTGCTTTTAAACAAAGCCACAGAGTTCACATTGATAACATCAGTCGGGAGACCATTCCAAACTTTAACAATGCGGTTAGAAAAAAAATTTGCACGAGTCAAGGCGTGTTCTTGTAGACGATCAGTTTAAGCCTAAGTCCCCTTGTGATGCTTGTACTGCGAAGTTCGAAAAATTTTGAAGCATCAATATCAACAAAGCCCTTAAGAATTGAGAAGGTTAATGTAAGGTCTGTGCGAAGGCACCACAACTCGAGTGATTCAAGTCCGGTAGCCACGAGACGCTCAATATAAGTAAGTTTGCTGAGACCTTTAAGTGGTTTTGTAAATCGGTTCTGAACACTCTCAATACGGTCAATATCTTTTACAAGGAGAGTGGACCATATTGGGCTTGCATACTCCAACAATGGTCGAATATATACCTAAAATGCCTAACTGAGGATATGTACATCCCCAGAAGTGAAACATCTGATCATTGCTGAGCGCTTATTTGCTGAATTAACATTTTGCTGAATGTGGTAAGAGAATTTGAGATCTGGGGTAAGCCAAACACCAAGAGTTTTTAAAAAAGGGTTTGGGTTCTGTGTAAGTATTCATTAACGAATACGGGAATTGTAAGTTAGGTTTTCCAATGTATTGCACCTCACATTTATGTGCTGCAATTGGAAGTTACCATGATGAGGGCCAGTTAGATGTATTTATTAACTCATTTTTTAGGAGTTGATGTTCCTGTGGCGTCGTAGCAGAGCCGTATGTTTCGATATCATCGGCGTACTTGGTGATGGTACACTCACGTGACGTACATGTAAGATCAGTGATATTCTATATTATGAACAAGACTGGGCCTAGAATAGAACCTTGGGGGACCCCCATTTTTTACGGGCATCAGGTCTGACGCAGTAGATCGTATTATAACTTGTCACATTCCTGTGTCGTTCCTGTGCGCGTTCCTGTGTGCATTACTGTGTGCGTTATCGCAGCTGCACTCGATAAATTTATTATGGTACCTTTAAAAATTGTGTGACTTGACATTCCAGGTCCTTATTTCAATTAGGAACCGCTACACTTGTCAATCACGGTATTGTTACTTTAGGAGCGCTATCAGCTCTTTCCCAGTATTCGGCGCTTGAGCTACTCGCCGCCTTAATTAACTGTCACCCGCACCTGCGTGTGAGTGATGGATTGTTGCGTTTTAGTGGAATGATCTTCACGTGTGACGATCTTAAGCTTAATTAGAATTCCTTCCAGAAATAATATGGTTCACTGAAAATGTCGTAAATAACGTTAAATTGGTAATGCTTACCTCCATTGCTTAACAATGGTTTAATTACACTAGTTCAACTTACAAAAGAATGTGCAGCTGTTCGGGTCTTCTTTGAAAGGGACCCCTATCTGTTTCTACTTAACTGGAGCCATTTGGTCTAATGTGAATAAATATTTGGTTCATGCATTTAATAAATGTATTATATTTATGAAAATATGTGCATAATAATTAGCTGTATTGTTTCTGTTATAAAGACTAATTAGGTCAATAAAAACGCTTACATAATCCCTTACCAGACTAAAATCACGTTACCTTTTTAATGGTTTCTGTATCACTCTTGGTTGTCAAATGAGCCGAAATCTTCCCATACCTGTTGGAAAAACTGGCAGCCGGGGAAATTAAAAATCTAGGGTATGATTCAGCTGAGGTCCCGGGTTTGCTGTGGGGTCTTAAGGCCACGAAAGAACGCAGAGGAGGTTAAGTTTTAGTTAAGCAAAGTTAGGACAACTAATTCAGCACAGCTATGAAAATAAAACCCAATCCACATAGCAGTATCCACACTTGACAAAACCATACGATTTATAAAAGTTGCGGTTTATTATAAAATGTCATTAAAGAGATATCTACAATCACTTGCGTGTTACATGAGTAAATCCGTTAAGCGAATTCAGTATTAATCGAAACAAGCGCTGAGGAACCCAGCTATTATTAACCAGTCAGTTAGACATTTTGTTATGGAACAAATTTGGGAACAGCACTGGCGTCACCCAACGGAACAAGCTTAATTACCACTAGAAAACGGTTAATTTCAAGTCTAGTGGCTTACGCCTTTACGTTAGACCTCTCGTAATGGGTTTATGAAATTGACGGGTTAGCCATCACGTAACGTTCGTGTCGAACCAAAACCAAATCAAGGGTGATGCTTCTCGCTACGGGTTAACGGCAATGAAGCAAAACAATTTTTCAAATTAGGCTTACTATTTTTGAAGGAAAACGTGGTTAAACAACTGAGGAGGCTAGACACTTGAAAAACATAAGCATAGCATGCAAGCATACTTAATAAACGCCTTTCGTTAGCAACCAATTTTAACGAAGGCTGCTATCGGGATTCCGGTAGCTATAATAAAACCCCACGTTGAAAGTCTGACATTAGGCCACGCCCAAAACATTAGTGAACACCAAAGCTAATTAAGATGGCATCGGAAAAATCCAGCAAACGTGCTCGACCGCGAAATTACATTCAGCTGTCAACTAAACATAATACATAGCTTAGTTTGTAATTACCTTTTAACACTGACGAGTTCAGGACGTCAGAATGACGTAAAACGATGCGAAGCCTTTTTTTGCATTCAGTCAAACCAGCATAAAAATATTAAAAATTTAATTATTTCAATTAAACGACGGGACAAGTTAAAACCAAAGACTGACCCTGAAAAATCATGGCAGCCCCACCAGACAACTGGCAATGACGGACGCAGGAGATACACTGTTTACGCCACAAGCCAATGGTTATATCCAAGCGATCGTAATTTACATAGTCAGCTGACCAACTCAGCTGAAGATTACAACCAATGCTGAAATAGGCTATAAACAATAACAAAGTTTAGATTCTTTATAATTTTAAGTGTCTGAGATTAAACACAAGATAAATAAGTTTAAAGTTTAAAGAATCGGTGAGTTTTAGTGATTTAAAAAATATTTTTTTCAATCTAACAAGGCAAAGCGACATGATGACGAAAGTCTGCGTAGGCAACAAGAAGTTGAATGAATGACGTAATTACTCTAGTGGGCAAAGCTAAGCTATGTGAATGACGAGAGGGTGAATGAATGACATAGTTACACGAGCACGCAAGACAAAATACAAGGCTTATTCAGGTAAAGAAAATATGGTCGGAAATACGAAGAGCAATCTATGCTACCGGCGATCAAATAAGTGTGATATCGGGCCAGGAGCTATACAAAAGTCCGATATATTGCCCCCCTGCCGATCAAGAGGTGGTCCCACACCGAAAAGGATCTGAACAAGAGCATCACAAGAATATGACCAGACAAGATGCCAGCCTCTTTTAAATTTCAGCAAAGAAATCACAATAAGAAACAAACCTTGTTGACTTATTAGTCTAATTGCTCGCAATTAAGAGTTATAAGTTATTAATAAAAAATATAACAATACCAGAAACCTTACCTCAAACCACAAAGCTTCAGCACTGGAAGAAAACATCATGTCGTTCCACCAATTCAGTCGTTTAAAACCAAATTTTTAAGGTTGGGGAAAAATTCTCGAGTCCAATGATAACGGGTTAACGCCATCAAAAAAAAAAGCCAACACCAAGTAACTCACGCACAAGTCAAACTCCCAAGATCAAGAGTCAAGACAAGTTTCCCAGTGAGAAAAATAATCTACATCATTTTAACCCAAAGAAAAAAAGGTAAGGGATCCAGATGATGATGTAGGGGGAATAAAGAAGCGTAAAGAAAACCAACAAAAGAAAAGGAAGGGTAAAAAAATAACAAGCGAGGGGAAATAAACTAGAACAGGCAACACCACAACCACAAGTGAAGGAAGCTGACACACGCACCACAGATCACCATCACACCACCAGGTCATCTTAAGAGTAACATAAAAACATAACGGGGGAGGACAAGTGTGAACCTTCATGAGCTACGCCATTACAGTTTAACCGGACAAACAGGAAAACCAATTTATCAAACGACAAACGGGAGAAATGTTGGACTGGGAAAAACAGACCTCCAAACAAGGTGGAGGGGGAGGAATAAAGGTTTGGGGAAAATACAAAATGAAACTTAACTAAAGTAAGGAAGTTGGGGAAAACAAAATCTCAAGGACAGACAAGCAGAATTTTAAACGCCAAGAAAAATTCCAAGCAAAAAAAACTACAGGGCACAAGAGACAGGATGGGTAACCTAAGCCATACCAGCTCTACTACCTGGGAATTAAACCAATCAGGGAGTGGATAGGTACGTAGGCAGTAACAAAAGAAAACACAAGCAAAACCGCAAGGTTTTAACGACACAACATGGGAGGGCATGCTAAATAATAAGGGAGAAACATAACAAAAGAGGTGCAAAAAAACTACAAAACAAGTTATAAAAATCGTGACATAGGCTACTTAGAACTACAAACTAAAAGAGTGCCATCCTGAGGAAAACATCAAGCAAGAATCAGCTTGCACAGTCCAGAGGGAAGAAAAGGAGGCAGAAGATGACAAAAGAGCGATATTAAAATCACTCAAGATTTTTTTAATTTTACACAAGGAGAAGCAAATTCTTTCATTCAACAAAAAAATTCATTCTACTCGCAACACAGAACACCCATTCATCATTTGAAAAACTAAGGAGGGGACAAGTCAAGATTTACAACAAGTTAGGCTCCGACCTCAAAAGATTACAACTAATATCAAAACCAACATTAGTCAGCCGAAGGAGACGAAACATAAGGGATGATTGTTAGAAATGAGGGGGGGGGGGGGCTCAAAGAAAAAAAAGCAATGCATCTCGTTATCGGGGGTATGGCTTCAATTGCAGGAGGTGTGTGGTCCCAGCAAGCATCTTTCCTTTAACAGCGTCTTTAAGTCTATAGGTTAGAGGGGTAACGACCACGTGAACCACGAAAGGGCCTTCGTAATGAGTGGCGAGTTTCTTGCTTAATTCCCCTATCTGAAATGTAGTGCGTTTTCCTCAAAACCTGATCACCAAACTTGAAAGAAAAAGGTTTCCTACCTTCATCAGCTCTAACACGGTTTACGTCCTGTTGCTCACGAAAAGCAGTACGTGCAATAGATATAGCATTTGCAAGGCGTTTAGACATGTTTACTACCCATGTAGTACCCAAGTTTTGTACCCAAGTTTTGTCGAGGGGGCTTAACAATTCAGGGTCAACGGTCCCAGGCAATCGTAGGGTACGACCGTGGTGTAATTCGGCTGGAGAAAAACCAGTAGTCCTAGAAACAGTAGCTCGCAAGGCCATGGCGATCATATGGTGATCAGAATCCCATGTCTTTTGAGTTTTGCCTATCCTAGTACGAATGAGGGTTTTTACAGTATTTTTCAGTCTCTCAGCTTGATTGGCCGCTGGAGAGTAAAAACTCAAGTAGGTTTGCTTATACCAAACATACGTGCAATGCAGCGAAGTACGCCGTTCAGGAATGATTTACCTTTGTCAGAAACCAATTTTTTGCATTAGCCGTAACGTGAAAACACCTCTTTAACGAGAATGTCTGCTACAGTAGTAGCTTTAACATTTTTCATAGTAAAAATTTCAAGCCACTTAGTTAATGAGTTTTGAATAATAATTAGAAGATATTTATTGCCTTTGGTTGATTGTGTGAATGGACCAGAAACATCCGTGTGCAGATGTAGGATTACTTTTGCAAGTTTGGTAAGTATGGCTCTTCTTAATATAGGCCGTAACGTCACGAACCATTCCGACCCAAGTTGAGTGACTCTGTATAGTTTTAATGGTCTTGGAAACACCCATGTGTGCGGCGACAGTAAGGCGCATGCTCTCAGACGGAGGAATGAGGGCACAAAAACGGGACACACCTAAACGGTTCTTAAAAGTTCTACCAATAATACCATTAACAATGGAGGCATTATATGACACACGTCCGGCTTTCCGACCAACAGGGGTTGTGGGAAAACTTGTGCCATTCTCGATGAAATGACCTACGAGTTTTAAAACTGAGTCTGACCGTTGTGCCGTACGTAGCCTATCAACGTCATCTTTCCCGATGATGCCTTCTGCAGTCATTAAAGCACAATGATAGAGGTGATTAGTGACAGTATTTGAAACGCCGCTTTTGTATTTTACAGTGAAGTTGAAACATGTCAATCTCAATACCCATCGAGATAACCGACCAGTAGGGTCCCTTGCTTTCTTAAGCCATTCAATAGAGCGATGATCCGAGATGACAGTGAACTCATTTTATTCAACATATGGCCTAAACAATTCAACACTCCAAAGAATTGCAAGAGCTTCCTTCTCAACCGTGCTAAAGGAAACCTCGTTTGAACGAAGCAGTCTGCTAGCGTAGCATACGACCCTAGGACCATTTTCACCTTCCTGTAGCAAAACCGCACCTAACCAAATTTGGAACTGTCACATCTTATGACGAAGGGCTTGGAAAAATCTGGTTGTGCCAGAACAGGAGCAGTAACAAGTTTAAGTTTTAGTGTTTCAAAGGACTGTTGACACTCGGGTGACCACACAAACTTGGCGTTGGGGCTTTTTAGTAGATTAAAGAGCGGTCTCACCACTAAAGAGTACGATTCCACGTAGCGCCGGAAGAAAGTCGTCATGCCAAGGAAGCTTCTGACTTGTTTAATGGTGGAAGGGGTCTTAATTTTCGAAATCGCCTCAACTTTAGCTGGGTCGGGAAGTATGCCTTTGAAAGACAAGATAAATCCTAACACGCGAGCCTCAGGGCAACATAAATTGAACTTATCAATGTTGACAGTCGATTTGCATAATTTAAGCGACCTAGCACGAAGTCTACCTTCTGCTTATGTTAAAAAAAATATCACTTATAAATACGCAGTCATCCTGATAAACGAATAATACCTGGAAGTTGGTGGTTCTAAGCAACTCGTCCATCATCCTTTAAAAAACCTTAGAAGCTGATCTCATACCAAACATGGCGTACCGAGGGGCGTGAAACTGCCTGGGGCACCGAAGGCAGCAAGCTGACTTGATTCCTTATCAAGCGGAATCTGATGATAGGCGCTCCGTAGGTCAATGGTGAATATATAGCGAGAAGTACCTAATTGGCTTAATATTAAGTCAATGGACGGCAAAGGGTACGCGTCAGGAAAGTAGTTCCGGTTGAAGGCCCTGTAGGCCACTAAAAGCGAAACTCATCATTAGGTTTAGGCTTTAAAAAGCACGGAGAACAGCATGGGCTATTCGACTTTTCGATGCGACCTTCGGCCAACAGTTGCTGTATAATTTCATTAAGTTTCTTAAGTTTGGTAGGGTTTGCCGGAAAAGGCCTAATGTACAATGGCTTCTTATTAATAACGTCGATGTGGATCTCCATAGGGCGGCAATGACCTGGTTCGTCATGGAACACATTAGCGTGTTTAGAAAAAATTTCAGAAAATCCCGAGTTTTCAACCTCAGAAATGGGGGCTTTATCAAGAATAGTTTGCCATCTGATTTGATTAGACACGAAAGAGCACACTGGGGTGTCAACTAAATATTCAAGGTACTTGTAACGAAGTTGTGGAAGGTCATCGTACCACCAAGTTAAATCAGCGGCCGACTGAACAATGCGGGCTTTCATCATAAGGTCAGTGCCTAAGATAAAGGGATGTGGAAGGTTGTTGCACACGATAAAGGAATGCTGAAAAGTTTTCCCGGGTAATTCAAACTTAAGTGCCACATATCCTGTGGTAGTTATCACTTCGCCATTAGCGATTAATAAAAGTAAAGGAAATGGTTTAATGGTTACTTTTTGACCGATTGAGGCAACAAAATCACTATCTATTAAAGAATAGCAACTTCCCGAGTCCCAAACAGAAGTCGAAACGATCTCATCACAAATTAGTGGAACAAGAGGCTTAAAACCAGTAGAGGGCTTAAGATTAATCCTCTTAATTCTGTGAGTCTTAACTCTAGAAACGTCCTCAACCTGACTCACGGAAGGGGTTTCAATCAGTTTTCCGACTGACCTACATTATTTGGCGTTAAAGGGTTAATATCCGAATTTCCCTGATATTGGGGCATTTCGGGACAAAAACGTGCTGTGTGTCCTTGCTTATGGCAAAACCATAAGCAAAACTGCTGCAAAATTTCGATTATTTGGGTTTGAAGAGGGTCTCCTGAGTTCGAAATATTGTTATTAACTGAAGCAGGAGGAGGATTGTATGAGGTAGTGGGAATCTGACTCTGCGTAGGGGGAGGGGAGCTTGGTAACTTACGTTAGGAACGAAAGCTAATGGATTCTGATGACCTTGGCTAGGCGGAGGAGGGGTGTTGTTTGCGTAATTAGGGACCATAGCGGGAATCTGAGCGCTGGTTGAAACTGGGGCAAATGTATGGTGCTGATGTAAGTTCAAACTTGTTTTTTTATTTTCATCCTCTTTTAAAGCATTCTGCATATATTTCTGAATCCTAACAGCCAAATCTCTCAGCTCCAACACAGAAGAAAAGATGTGGGCAGATAGCATAGCTTGAAGAGCGAGTGCCAAATTTGCAAATGCAATGCGTACAAGTTATAAGTCAGTGACTGGCTCACCTAGAGCGTCATTCCATTTAAGCAAATCGTTACAATAAATGGACGCCCATTCACTCATTTGATGGTGCCGAGAAAAAATTCTATGAAAAAATGTCTCTTGAAGGTTCTGATTACGGAACTTTCGTCGAAAGGATAACTCAAAATAAGCCCAGTCTCCGTCGACCGCTTCCATGCCCCACAACGGCGTGCCTTTTCAACAAGGTGAATGGGGATCGAATATCCTCAAAATTTGCGAAACTTTGGGAAGACATTTCAGGAATCCAAGGATCAACCTTTAATTGCGAGCAATCAGACACTCTAGGGTTTGAAATGTGGTCGAGTACTGGCATAGAGTAATGAAACATTCTTATGATACACCTACGGCTACGGCCTGTCACATTATCTTTGTTGGTGTACCCAAGAATGGCTTCAGCAGGCTGCAGCAAAGCACTTTCGTCGATGTACGACATCATATTTTCATGAAACAATGAAAAACAACAATTAGCAAATTTTTCGCAGAAAAGTTCAAATAATGACTTAACTAGCAAAAAAAACATAGAACACGATTAATTGCAGAGCGCAAAGAAGTTCCAACCGTAAGCCAAAAAAAATTTTCACTTTACAGGAAAAAAATTTTCCGTTTTTTTTTTTTTTTTTTTTTTTTTTGCAAAACCAAGGATATGCAGGCTAATCCCGTTTTAAACAACACAGAAACCAAATTTACAACACTTACTGAGCTATATTAGTTTAAACGCCTAAGTTGTTTTAGGGGGGTGGGGGTGGAAGCTAAGGCGGAAATAGAAATAAACAAAATTAGACTAGGGTATGTTAGTTTAGGCGTCAGGGTGACCGTGATTAATTAAGACGCTAAACGTTTAATCCCTCTAACAATCCTTTAAATTACGGCAAAAAAACAACGCTGCAAGTTAATTAAGGACCTTCCAATTTTTTTACCTATCCAGCCACGGAAATGTCCCGTAGCAACAAAAGGAGAAAAAAAACCACCCGTAAATAAACTTCAAACGAGCTCCTTAAGCCTATTTCCAGCGAAGCAATACAGTTCTGCCAAGAGGGAAAAGCTAACTACGGCTAATTTTTAGTTTGATCAGAAACCCTACGGGAAAAACGTTAAACAAACGCTAATATTAAGCAAGGAATCAAAGTTTCTTATTCATAACCCAGTTCAGCGATTGCGTGACAAGTGAATTCATTACCAATGATTGGAGGCAATTATCACAGCTGTGCTTAGCGGAGAAAAAAAAAACTTACAAGATTCCAAAAGAAAAATCAACTCACTTTTTTTTTTTTTACAATTTTAACGAAGGAAAGGAATCTTTCAAAATTACGCAAAAAAAAAAATCAACACCAACAAAACCCAAACGATCACGAGAACCAAACTTAGATGCTTTAAAGATTAATTTTGATTAAAACCGAGAAAAAAAAAATTCCCGGGTTCAATTCAATCAAAAAAAAAATCATGGGTTCAACACCGTTAAGGAAGAAAATTACGGGTTCAAAAACCGGACTCAAACCCCAATTATAGCATGTAAGCTATAATTTGGTTTTTGAAAAAAAAATCACAGGTTCAACACCGAACACAGGCCCCCATTATATCGCTTATATCGCTCTTGGTTGTTAAATGAGCCGAAATCTTCCCATACCTGTTGGAAAAACTAGCAGTGGGGGAAATTAAAAATCTAGGGTATGATTCTGCTGAGGTCCCGGGTTCGTTGTGGAGTCTTAAGGCCACGAAAGAATGCAGGGGAGGTTAAGTTTTAGTTAAGCAATGTAAGGATAACTAATTCAGCACAGCTATGAAAATAAAACCCAATCCACATAGCAATGACCACATTTGATAAAACCTTAAGATTTACGAAAATTGCGGTTTATTATAAAATGTCGTTAAAGAGATAACTACAATCACTTGCGTGTTACATGAGTAAATGCGTTAAGCGAATTCAGTATTAATTGAATTAAGCGCTGAGGCACCCAGCTATTATTAACCAGTCAGTTAGACATCTCGTTACGGGACAAATTTAAGAAGAGCACTGGCGTCACACAATGGAACAAGCTTAATTACCACTAGAAAACGGTTAATTTCAAGTTCTAGTGGCTTATGCCTTTACGTTAGACCTCTCGTAACGGATTTATGAAATTGACGGGTTAGGCATCACATAACGGACATGTCGAACCAAAACCAAATCAAGGGTGATGCTTCTTGCTACGGATTAATGGCAATGAAGCAAACTAATTTTTCAAATTAGGCTTACTATTTTCGAAGGAAAACGTGGTTAACCAACTGAGGAGGCTAGACACTTGAAAAAAACATAAGCATAGCATGCAAGCATAGTTAATGAACGCCTTTCATTAGCAACCAATTTTAACGAAGGCCGCTATCGGGATTCCGGCAGCTATAATAAAAACCCACGTCGAAAGTCCGACATTAGGCCATGCCCAAAACATTAGTGAACACCAAAGCTAGTTAAGATGGGATCGGAAAAATCCTGCAAACGTGCTCGACCGCTAAATTACATTCAGCTGGTAACTAAACATAATACATAGCTCAGTTCGTAATTACCTTTTAGCACTGACGAGTTCAGGAAATCAGCACGGCGTAAAACGATGTGAAGCCTTTTTTTGCATTCAGTTGAACCAGCGTAAAAATATTAAAAATTAAATTATTACAATTAAACGACGGGACAAGTTAAAACCAAAGACTGACCGTGAAAAATCATGGCAGCCCCACCAGACAACTGGCAATGACGGACGCAGGAGATACACTGTTTACGCCACAAGCCAATGGTTATATCCAAGCGATCGTAATTTACATAGTCAGCTGACCAACTCAGCTGAAGATTACAACCAATGCTGAAATAGGCTATAAACAATAACAAAGTTTAGATTCTTTATAATTTTAAGTGTCTGAGATTAGACACAAGATAAATAAGTTTAAAGTTTAAAGAATCGGTGAGTTTTAGTGATTTAAAAAATATTTTTTTCAATCTAACAAGGCAAAGCGACATGATGACGAAAGTCTGCGTAGGCAACAAGAAGTTGAATGAATGACGTAATTACTCTAGTGGGCAAAGCTAAGCTATGTGAATGACGAGAGGGTGAATGAATGACATAGTTACACGAGCACGCAAGACAAAATACAAGGCTGATTCAGGTAAAGAACATATGGTCGGAAATACGAAGAGCAATCTAAGCTACCGGCGATCAAATAAGTGTGATATAGGGCCAGGAGCTATACAAAAGTCCGATACCTGTATTTTAGCTTCCAAACCCAGATACTTTAATAACAGAAAATCCACACTCTACATAAACCTAGCAAGAACTTTGCATTCACTAACCGGCCCATTTTTACTAATGGTTGTGCAGCAAGGAAAAACAAACCCCGTTTTGAGGCAAAAAAAACAAACCCCCTCAGAAGTCAGACTGCCGTCTATGTATTGTGCAATTAACTGCATCACTAATTGAGCAATTTTTACTGGGTGGTATATTTAATTTTGATTGTACTAGGATGTAAGGTTTAGAACATGCATGACCTGAGAGCTGCAATCCAATGTGACTGAATTCAAAATAAATTACAAAGAAACATTTGTGGTCGTTGCACTGAAAGAAATTACAATTTGTTCTCTTCATTTCTTTTATCGCTTCGGCTTTCCATTTCGTTGGGAAGCGTGGAGAGACTATCTATCTCTCCGTGCTCCTATCGTCCTTGGCTGGCCTTGTCTCGGGCCAAGGTCGTTCAAGCCTGTGTTGATTCTTTCTCCCTTGTCGTTAGGCCGCTAGCGCGTTTGACCTAGTTTTAGACGTCTGGATAATGAAACGAGAAAAATCAACATTATATGCTCTGTTGCTTCAAATTTCAATATAATAAAAAATAATAATAAAATACAATTTGCTGACCAAAAAGATCAGCGAGACAGGACCAGGTGGGCACCACTTGCGCCCAGCCTCCCGTTAAATAAAAACATTAAAAGAAAATAAAAAGCAAGCCATAAAAAACAAACCCATTATTGGTTACATTACATTGGCCGCACCAAATGCTGGTGAAGACTGGCCTTGTTCAATCCACGTTTAAACCCCTCACCCGACGTGGCAGAGACAACCGCCTTGGGAAGGGCATTCCAAACTGGCACAACACGACATGAGAAAAAATATTTTCTGGTATCGAGACGACAACACTGAGGAACAAGTTTGAGGTTATCCCCTTTAGTCTACGTAGTTCCAGAGACTCCAACTCAAGCCGTGCAAGATGTAGGGCAAAGAATACAGGCCAGGCAATGATTTTGTGAAAAGCCGTTGTATGGATTCAACCTTATCCACGTCTTTTAAAAGATGAGGCGACCAGACCTGACTGAAAACTCCATCGGATGAACATAAACTTTATACGCCTACAACAATGTTTTCCAGTTACCAGACATAAAGCAGCGGCGAACAATAGCTGCACGACGAGTCGCAGATGTTGTTATCAGTGAAGTGAAGTGAAGATTTGAGGTCAGACTTAAAAAAGATCCCCATACACCTTACCGAATCAATCAGATCCAAAGAATCATTATCAATCCTGTAGTCAATGAACGTCTGCGAATTTTATTTGTCCCTTTGAAATCGTGATTCTTGCCTCTTCTTATTTTGAAGAAAGTCACCAGATGCCAAAGCGTGACAGTATTTTGTATTTTTTCTTTGGCTAATTCATTATCGTAAATCATGTCATATGTATATAGAGTTCGTTATGAACAATTGTAATTGACATTGTCAATTATCCTATACGCATTCGTCATACTAATGGCGACAAGATTTCGTCGGGATATAACAACATTACACTTTTACCTTTAATGAATGAAACATTCAGTTACATACAATTTTATGTATCGACAAGAAATTTGAATATTTCCACTGTTTGGTCTCAGAGAGAGACCCAAACTGGCGAATTCGTTAAGCTATAATATTGACATGCTTGTATATACAATACTTATATCATGACTAGAACATGAAGGCAATGGGTAAAGGGGGGGAAGGGGTTTCTTTGGTTGTAGCCCTAAGCTATGCTTGCTTCTCCCCTTTTTAAAGTGTAACTCATCAGGAAAAGAAGTCCCTTTGAAATCTGTCTATAGGTTCATTACGTATGCAATGCTAAACTGGAATTGGTATATTATTTTTTCAGTATTTATGAAATTAATTTTCCATATTGTGGCTATAATTATAATTCGGCATCTCAAGTAGTGTTACTCATTTTACATACCCTATTTTAGATTTTCATGATTTGGACTTAAAGGGATATACCTCCCAGCACCATTTTTCTCGATCCTCCACATCAAGTATGGCCTCAAAGGTCTATTTTCTTACCGTTAGTCTTTCCCTTGCTAAAAATCCGTTTTAAAATGTGGCGTCTAGGAGATTTTCTGTTGAATATCGGGGAACTTTATTTACGTTCTGGAAGAACGTATATGATGCTTTGCACGCCTACAATGACCATGAAGTTTTATCTGTGTGTGCGCAGTACTAATTTAATCATTTGCTAGTTATTACTATGATATCATAAATCTAAAAGGCTAATGCAGTAAAAATTTAAATTAATTATTCCAATAGATTGCCGAAGCAAAATTATAAGACACTGGTCTAAAAAATTATAAATTGTGATTTTAAAATACAAGAATCATTGCGGTTTTTGACGACACAGTCAATGCGTTCACGCTGGCTGGATTATTAGGCGCAATGACGACTGAGACAGTAGCTACGTTTTTCGCTGCGAGGAACGAAGCTACTGTTGACCTTAGCTATGGTAAATACGCGGATGTGATCGTCGTGTGGCTGTTATAAGGCAGGCGGAAGGTTACAATGCAGGCTGGATGTTGCTTTAATGTAACATGTACAAGTGAGTGTCGTCCGTTTATGATTAATTCATGCGACACATCTGAGTAATTATTTACTCTCTGGCATCAACATAGCCCATACAAATACAAATATGTTTATTTGTTTATGCTTGAGTTATGAATATTTCATGAATCTGAGCCCAATGTATCGTCTGGCTCCCATAAATAACTCTTTTGTTTGTGAGTGTGAGTATCGTGTCATGTGGTGGTACTTTTAGCAATATCTTAAGCTTTTTGTGAACAGAAAACAGCTCTTGTAACTACATGAGTTACGCTAGAATGAAGCCATTTAAAAAACATTTGGCTCTTCAACCTATACTGGACATGTAAATGTAACAATAGACTGGAATTCTAGTAATTCAGTCTAACTTTTAATGTTAATTATTTCATCCAGAATATCTATGCAACAATAACAATTTATACACTGTATTTTTTTCATTTTAACATTAAGTGCTGCTATATAATTTTATAGTCAGATTTGCAGTGTTCCCAGTGAATCTGCTCTCATAAACATTAATGCAGTGTTATGGTACATGACTTGCTGCTTTAAATTGGAATGATTTTAATATTTCCTGGTAGTCATGCTACCATTTGAATACCATGTGCGAGTGCAACATGCCACTCTGAATGAGACATGTTATTAGCTCATTTTATTTGTCTATCCTGTACATGACACATTCGACAAATATCATGAATGTTGGTTCCACTCATAAGAATTGTCAAATGAACTTGACCTGTGGTTCCTGATGGAGTCAGATCGCAAGACGGTGTCACGATCAGCCCACCAAAATTCGAGGGTGTTTAAAGTGTGTCCTCCAACTTCCATCGCATGGTGGTTTCCCACTATGAATGATCATGCGGTAGTTCCTTGAGTCTTCACTACAACTCTTATGCATTTGTGAAACATGTTCCTTATGAAAACAAATGTGTGAGGTACTATAATTTTATGACTTTTAAATATGAACTCATGTGTGCGTTCCTGGTCCCTGGTGTACCTCACCCTTGGTCTATACTGGGCTACCATAATTGTCCCCAATAGGCCTATGCGGTATTCCTGAACTTAACATGTAAGGTTCCTAATGTCCATAATCATACACGGCTCGCCGTGTATATAATGATTGAAGTTCTCTCTCCAGCAAAACTAAAACTATTAATTTCTCCGTTTCTGTTCAATATATTTCGACCAAACTTGGCCAGATAGTAGATAGCAACTTTTCCCATGTTTATACCAACTTTAATGCAATTCCGTGCAAGAGCAAACGTACAGAGCCACACGAAATTTGAAAACTGTTCACTTGTTGGTGTTGTTGTTCTTGTTCTTGTACTTGTGTGAGACGGTTTCATAAAAAACTACTGCACCTACCTAAAATCTGAAACATGATCTAAGACAGAAATTTCCCTGGGCTTCATCCTCACAGAGACCACTTTTTCGATTGGTCGAGCCATTCCGGAGTTACAGGTCCCTGAACGATCATTTTGATTGTTATACATTGTTTTAACCATTGTGATTAGGGAACAATGCCACTCTGCAAACGCCAAATTCATTCTTCGTGCAGGTGGTATGTCTTTGCTGAAAAGTCGATTGTTGAAGGGCGAATGAAAGAAGAATGGGAGATGTGTGGGTTTGCAGGTGGGCTTGTTGTTATGCAGCGAGGTTGTGCTAAATTGTGTAGTGTTGTGTGGTGCTGGTTTCGTTGGAGTGGCACTGGTTTGTATGGAGAAGTCTGTGCAGTGTTAGTTACATAGTTACATAGTTACATAGTTGAATGTAGTTACTGTTTAGTTTTGCAGAGCGTACGGCTATGGGCCACGGCTCTTAATAAATGATCGAAAGAATCCGTGTTTCAGCTAAACGATATCTAGACACACGTTAGTGTGTCGTGCCAAGTTAGGCAACAAACATCACAACAAACATCACATCAATTCAATTGTCGAGGTTGTAAACCATTGTAGCGCGACGCCATTGCGTCAGTGTCTTATATCTTAAAGCATAGTTGGGCACATTTCAGGTACTTGGGGAAAAATAATAATGTGGTACAAAAGCTTAAATTGTGTTGAAATTAAGAGCAATGACCCACCTGACAAAAATTAACTCGTGTTTGAATGCCAGCTACGCTGTTTTCAATGCAAGATCTGCCTCTCAATAACGTTGAAAATGTGTTACTACCTAGCTAGCTAGCTAGTCCGCTCATCCCCATGTTAAATCCCATAGGGTGATTATTCATCGATTCCGAGATAACGGGAAGGCTTCCAGCTATGAAATTGGACGAATGGGTGCAGTACAAAACGAACTGCGTACCTTTTATGATTTGGAGCCTGGGGGCGTAACAGGGATGGCGTGGGAGGGCACGTAAGTACGAAAATATTGTTATAACCATTGTTAGTATTGTCGGCATCGTCTCTCATTGGACGGCCTAAGTCCCGACAATGAGAACGTGTATACTGACGTACATGCCTAGGCACACACTAGTGTATCACGATAAATCTAAACAACGTTGCAAAGAAATTGTATTCACGTCCAATTCACGAAAAATAAACCAAGTGTAAAAACAAAGCAATATAAACAAAACCAAAAACTGGTAAGGAGGCCACCAAGTTGAGAGTGGTTCAGCCCTTCAAAGGAGTGATATCAACACACCAAGACTAACTAAATACGACAAATTACAACAAAATTAAAACCAAACCAAAAGCCAATGAACAGATGACTAAGTTGAGAATGGTTCGGCATATAGGCAAAAGGTAGTTGCAAATTCGTCAAAACACCAAAACATTCGCCAACTTAATTGCACCGAATAATACTTTGGACGTTAAATGAAAACTTGAACATTGCTACCGAAAGTACAATGTTCTAGTTTTCATTTAACCTTCGAATTATTAGTATGTGCGATTAACTTGGCTAATGTTATGGTGTGTTGATATCACTCCTTTGAAGGGCTGAACCATTCGAAACTTGGCGGTCCCTTTTACCAGTTTTGGTTTTTGATATGATACATTAAACCAAACTAAGCTACGTAAGGCCTCGAAATTGGCAGCTAGAAACGATAGAATGCAATATTTATTTCGCAGGTGCAGGCTTTCAGAGCTGAGTTGAATTGTTCAAAGTGGCCAGCAACAATCGACTGCATGCATAAAGCTCTGCAACGCGACGCCATAGCTGTAAAAAAGGGGGATATATGATTGAATTTTCACTTGTCAAAATGAACACGGATAAAAATTGATGATTTTTCATTAAAATAATAAAATGTACAATTGAGAAAATTCCATCTGTTTAGGTGCTGTTGTGCTTTACCAATCATATATTTAAAACGTAAAGCACAACAGCACCTACACAGATGCAATTTTCTCAATTGTACATTTTATTATTTCAATGAAAAATCATGAATTTTTATCCGTGTTCCTTTTGACAAGTGAAAATTCAATCATATATCCCCCTTGTTACGGCACACTTGACGTTTTTGTTTGTATACAATTAGAACTTAGTATGTCCTGATCAAGGTATTAATATGCCTTATCGTAAATCACTTAGCAGATTTAAACATGAAATGTACCCAATTACTGCTGGTACTCAATTTAATTGCGCCTTATTATAAGTGGCGATTTAAGTCCTATTCATGCTTTATTATTAATTTGGCAATTAAAATTTTCTCTGACCAATATCAGTGGCCCTTATTAACTCTTTTATCTTAGGCAAGGTGGGAAGGGGTGTATCAATTTCTCATTTTATCATCACTTTGATAAGAATCACTTATCTTTTAATTTATCCATGGATCATATTGGTTCGATCCCTCTTTTCATGTGATTCTGCCTTCCTCCTCTCCGTTCCGCCATCCATGACATCTCTCAATGTTTCTCAGTAAGCATTGTATTTATCTGAAAGACGTAAACGTTGGTATACATGAGTTATGCTTTTATTACAGGATTTCCAAGCTACAAGACATGTGTTATGAATTTGTATTTCTTATTAGGTGTCTGTATGCTTGTAAAAAAAAAATAAATGAAAAAATAAAAAAATTATTCACAAAATCAATGTGTTTTGATTTTCTTATTTCCTAATTATGAAAAGCTTCATTTTCACTGTGGAGTGAAAGTTTGCCAATTTTAGCTTTCTTAGCTGGTAGCAACCTGTCCCCATGGTCAAGGGTAAGTCGTTTTGACCTACTTTTGACCATCTCTTTCACTCATTGATGGGTTCTATCGAGCATCTTCACTCTCTCTTGCTGTGGGAGGGGAGGGGTAATAAACGGAATTGGTCGGTGGGTTGAAAGGGTTCTGGGCATAGCTTCTGGCCATACCGCACATATTTGACCTCAAAATAAGGCTAGTCGAGGCCATGTAAACAATAGCTGGTGTTTACTACATGAGCAGAGGGGGTGAGCTGGTCCCTGGGAAAAATGATCCCCAGTTTTTCGTGACGTCGGCCCTTAACTCTGCAGCCATTGGTTTTTCTAAATGTCCATTTCTGGGTCACATTTTGGACTTGTGAAAATGTAGCTTTCTAACCCACACACGAAGTTGTATGCTTCAATTTGACCAGTTCGCTTTCTTTTTGTTCCACATTTTTTTTCAACTGCTTCCATGGATCCTCCAAGCAAAAAACCTAGGTTGGAGGAGAATTCCACCGCCCTTATTCCCCCGCAGCGTAAGGGACTTCTTTCGGCCTTTGTCGATTAATTTAATGGTGTTTTTAATGGTCGGGGAACATTACCAATATTGTGAACGATCGCCCACATTATTTGATGAGTATCCCCATCGTGAACCTGGGAAGCTCCGTTCGCTCGCCTGTTGGTGGATGAAGATCAATTGCACTATTGCTTCTGCTTGTTTTTCATGGAACTTTTGCAACAAAATCCAGGGAGCAATGTTTTTGTGTACGGGATACCCCTAGAGGAAACGGCTCTAGCTCAGAAGGTCGGCTTACGGATCATTATTTGCATTGTTGCGCCTTTAATGGGCGATTCTGGCTGCACTGTAGGTGTCTAACCTACCCGCCATTTCCAACTGTTACTGAATCCTTTCCCAAATTCTTATGGCGAACAGTTATTTCCTCCAACTCCAAGTTCGGCAAGCAATCGCCGAAGCCCTTTCTGAAACCCCGGCCAGAGGATTGGCCGACGACATGTTGTTCCCCTGGTTGCCAGGGTTGTTGCCACCCCTACCGGACCTTATATCCATCGCCAACACTCAGGACCCAGTTGTCCCTTTTGAAGGGACCCCGGCGCCCCTAACCCGGTCAACGAGGGAGCATCCGGCAGTGGCCTTCAACAGTGCTTGCGACCTGTATCCTGTCGAGACAGTTGTCCCGTCTGCCATAATGGACACTATGGTAAGAAAATCTCTTTACTAATTTTGATTAATACTATTTTATGTCTGTATCTGCATTTACATTGAAAATATACGCATCAATGCATATTTAGGGTTACGGTTGTTTCAAACAACTAAAATCAGTTTTGAGCTCATATGAGTATTATAGCTCTTCTTGAATGATTTTCAAGCATTAAAAAAATTTAATGCAATATATGTATTCAGAATCATAGTCAATATATATTTTTTCCCCAAATAATACTTTTAATTCAAGCCTCTCAAAAGTAAATGACAAGTTACTTTTACTGTGCAGAATGCTTACTTTTCGATTTGTTTGATTAGGCCAGATGTTTTTTGGCCGTCTAGGTAAGACTTACTTATTTCAAGAAATGAAATTTCAACATATATTGATTCATATGCTCTGCAGTCATCTCTTTATGTTTTAATTTTGGCTTCTTAAGGAAGAATTTGTACGAACTGAAGCAATTTATATTTTGTCAATATTCTATTTTATAATCCATTACTAATGGATGTCAAATTGCAATATTAGGTTAACATTGACATTCATCCAATTTTATAATTTATTTCCTTATGGATGTTAAATTTTAAAGTCTATTTTAATGTCTAATTTCTAGTTTTAAAGCAAAACATTGTAAAATGATTATTTTACTGCATGCCTGGAACCTTCATTTGTTTCATCTTAATTAGAAAACAAAACGAAATCATTTGATGCTTAAGGTAAGGTTTAACTGATGCGAAGTCAAAACAGTAAAGGAAAACAAATACAATTTCCTGTAAGGTTTCAGATACTGCAGTGTTACTGTACTGTTTAGTCCACGTGAAACTGCTGTAACGTGAAACTGCTGTTATTGCTGCTGTACTCAAATGTTTTTACCACTTTTACTTTTGCACACAATGCATTAGCTAATGATGGGAGCATTCTATCGGCTCAACGACATCGCTGGAAAATGTTTAAAAACTAATCGTCTAAGTGGGCTTAGCACAGCTCTACAGGTAATTCAGGGTTCGTGTGAATCCATGAAAACTTGGAAATATCCTGGAAAGTAATAATTAAATTCCATTCTTGGAATAGTGCCTACAAATCTTGAAAACTGATATAATTATGTATCATCAAAAGGTTGATGAACAGAATGTAGATGGAGTGACTGAAGAACACTGAAAAGATTTGGCCAAGAATAGTCGAGTGTGTAGCCTTACATTCTTCTTCCTTTGTTTGGGCATGAAAAGTTTTCGATTTTGACTCTGGCTTTACGTGTGTAATGGTTGGATACAGCAGTAAGGTTTCACGTGAATTAATCAGTACAGCAACACTGCAGTATCTGAAACCTTACAGGAAAATTTATTTATGTTCCTTTGCTGTTTTGACTTCGGATCAGTTAAACCTTACCTTAAGCATCAAACGAATTCATTTTTGTTTTCTAATTCGTGATACTTTGGCGTACCATGCAGTTTAGATGAGCTTGTTTTAATGTTTTGACATACCAAGTTAGTTTTCTGTACTCCTTGCACTCCTCACTTCGCTCGCTCATTCAGTGCCACTCTTTATGTTAAAGGTGATTTTCTGCAGCTCTCTTTCAGCGGCTTTGGCTTTTATTCGTAGTATTACAGGACAGCAAGCCCGATGGGCAAAGAACATTTTAGTTTTAATACGGAAGGGTGACGACATCAAACCATTAGTAAACTAATCCGTAATAAGGATAATGCTTCCTCTTCACGTTTCCTCAAAGTGTGGGTGAATTGTTGACTCATCAACATTGTTAGAATTTGTTTGATCCTAATTCTTGTGCCTTGCGGCTGGCGTTTGCTGATTGGCATTGTTGCAAATTAACAATGTTTAAACAATGTAAAACAATAAAACTGGCCGTTCAGGGTCCCGTAACTCCGGAATTGAACGATCAATTGAAATTTCTACTTATATAAAGGGCACGTCTCCGGAAGTAGCTATTTTAAATGAGGTAAGAATCAGCTTTCTAGGGCAAATAGTTGTATCTGTAGAGTGTAGCAGAAACGTGTTTTGCTAAGAAGTACAAGAAGCCAAAAATAAGATTCCAGCTCAAGTCCAGATCTCCATTGTGACAAATCGGAAATTAATAAAAGTTGGTACACATGTTCATCAAGTCCAGCAAAGCTTGTAAACTAAATTTTAGTGGAAAATATTGAAATACAGCAGAGACATTAAGAATCAAAATTTCGGCTTTAACGTGGGAGATTGAGGTCAAACCTTACAGTCACGGCTACCTACCGCCTTTACTAATTATGAAAAATGAAGGTTGCTCAATGCTCTATTTATGTTATTCTTGGAAAAGGAATCCGTGCCAATCAGTGACTTTTTTGTTTGTCTTATTTTCCGGTTAAGGTAGTCAGTGGCCAATTTTACCCAAATTCTGGACTCCTTATTGCCTGTTGTAGTTTTAAACTTACTTGTGGTGCACTTTCCCTGCCCAAGAATGTTGTATTTCTTATTTAGTAAAATATGAGTGAATATGCATAATTTTCCGAAATCAAAAGGGGGGGGGGGGGGAGTGTATAGGACTTTAGTAAATTGTTTGCCCAATTCTTTAAATGATATTTAAGTCCTATGTTTCTAAAATAGTAATGCTGAAATATCCGGCAACCATCGAGCTTAATGATGATGATCGTTTGATGATCGAGCTTAAACTCGCAATTTAAATTCGTAAGCCCTTAACCGGAATAAGCACGGCAGCGCGAGCTAGGAGCTGAATGCTGAGGCTCTATGCACGTAGGAAAATTTCTGCTGCACATTCGAACTCTCGCTTGTAACAAGTAGCTTACTGTCAATAGGATATCTTTGGCGTATATTTCCGTGTTAATAATCATGCTATTAGTGATAATAATGTTAACTTTCATAGTTTTGTTAGTCTTTGGTTTGAGAGAGGGGGTTAGGGGGGCAGGGGATTGAATATCACTCATGCTGAAAATAATGGAAGGAATCTTGTCGGGAAGGAATCTGTTCCAGTCATGACTATTTTCCTTGAATATCATCCTCCCGTCTATAGCTTACAGTGATTTCCCTCCATATTGTTCTTATGAACCTGAGAGAACTTAAGGTAACGTCACATATCGTTATATATTAAATTATCCTGATATCAATTTAGTCATATCCATGTGAATTTTATAGAAAACTAATTTCTTCGGTATTATTGTTTTCATTTAAAGATAACCAAGAAGGCAACAGTGACGACGATTAAGGCCATTGGTGTCCGCCATCTTACCATTTGAGTAACACTTTGAGTAATTTCCAATATTGGACATGTTACTTTTCTACTTTAATTTTCAGTTACATTGAGTTTCATGTATATATCTGTTTATTTCATGAGTCCATTGTTTCAATTAATGTCTGTTCACCCATGTTATTAATTCTGGTTTTGCAATATTTTTGTTTTCGTTTTATTTTTTCTTAAGTTTGCCATACGATGTCTGTAAATATTTTATTTACATTTATGTAATAAATTCATTTGTATTATATTTTGATGTGTTTTGTAAATATGGTTGTATATATGATTTTTGAATTATTACTGCTTATTACGTATTATTATTATGTGTTGTCTTTCATGTTGTTACTGTTCTGTATATTTTTTATTATGTGATTGTACCATTTTTATTTTATTTTACATTTTTTCAATAATAGTATCTTCAGAACAATCAATGTATTTCCCATCACCAATTATTTCTATACTACACCTGAAGACATGATAGGCATAAGTTATTTCTTGTTTATGCCATAAAATCATGCTTCATGTTGTCATTTGCAACCACTACGAGAAATGAAACTGCGCTGATTCCAGCGCGTAGCCTTCGTATATTAGTTCCAGAAAAGCTACTTCCGTTTCCGCTCACTAGGATCCCCGCGTGCAGAGTGTGTTCACGCTGTTCACGCTGATGCCATGTTTTCTTTGTTCTCTGATGGATACACAATGATTTTATGCGCCGTCCACGTTTGCCTCTATCAACTGCCGACACAGCCTTATTTCTGGTGTAAATTTACTGCTACGGGTATTGTAACCGTGTGTAGAACCAAGCATTCTTTGCTTATTAAGTTCATGGTCTATTTTGCCGTATTTATTTTGCAAATAAGTGGCTGATTTTGGTTCAACGTACTTGCGTTTCTTAGTTAGGCTCATTTCTGAACTGCTAGTTGCCTTGTCATTTACGAAAGGCGCAAACATCGGTGGCTGAACCTCCAACAACTGTGCTGTATATTTTTTGTAATTTTGTTTCAGCTTCCATTAACGTTCCGTTAAGCAGCTCCGAGAGTTCCAGATCCGTAGGTCCATTGAAAGGAATAGGATGGTTGTTCGTTCTTAGGAACCATGGCCTTAAATTGTTCACGTGTGCGCGAATGACTTTAAGTGGGTCCAAGAAAAGTACGATACGAACAATAACATCGTTAATGAATTCCATTACTCTGTACGCCCCTGTCCATGCTCGAAGTAATTTTGGAGAGATATGTTTAATCGGTAAGAAGTCGCGTAAAGGCACGTAATCGTTACGGGTGTGTCGTGCGATCGTAAAAATTTTGCTGTTTCTTAAGTGCTTTCCAGTTATGCACTCGAGCGACTTCGAATGCTGCTTTATGACTACTCTCTAGATGAACTATGGTATCGTCACTGTCATAGCAAATCCTTGGTGGTTCAAAAGCTAATGCACTCGATAGTTTAAATTCAGAACCATGATACAAATATTGTGAGCTAATTAGTGTAGTTGAATTAGGGCAAGCATTCAGCGCTATAGTCACTAATTCGAGATATTCACACCAATTATCAGGACAACTAGCTGTTATTTTGCGTAAAACTGTTTCTATTCCCTTATTTGCGGCTTCTACGGTTCCTCCTACCCATGAAGTGTTAGGAGTGAAGTTTATCTGCTTAATATTGAACAAATTTGCTAATGTTGCCACAAGAGCATTATTTATCTCACTTCCGTTGTCTCCTCGCAGCTGCACTGATGTTCCATATCTGGCAATAAGGCGAGTAAACTACTTATTAGCTATAGTTTCTGCCTTTTTATCAGGAATTCCGACTGCAATTACATAGCAACTGAAGTCATCGATTAGGGCCATTATGTAAACGTTATTATGAACGCTTCTGTTTAAAGGCCCTATGAGATTCAGGCTTCAAGAGTAACCTGGTCTCTGAAGTGGTTGGTAAGTCCTTAGCTTAGCCTTAAGTGGCTTGTTAGGGCTAACATAAGCTTGGCATACCTGACAAGTTTTAACATAATGAGAAATGCCGTCCGTCATCTTAGGCCAATAACAATAGCCCTATCAAATCTCTAGTTTTATGGGCATCGCGATGTCCGGCCCCTGGTGTTAAGTGATAGTCTCTAATACAGAAATTGCGTAGAGATTTTAGTATACCCATCTGTGCTAAATTCTGCATTCGACCTTTAGAAGGGTCGGCTAGTCGGATTCTATACATAATTCCGTCATAATCCTTATAAAAAGTATTTCTTTTAGTGGAAGCATCAATTAGATCTTCTGCTAACTGATCTCCGAGGCGTTTTATGATTTCGCCTAGGTTAGGATCGTTTCTTTGTTCTGCCTCTAGGTTCTGTCGTGTCCAGTCTGGATATTAAGGAAAAATGGAAATTAGCCAACAGCGAAAATTATACACTAGAAATAACATAGTTCAGTAAGCCACCTTTATGCACATACGTTTCGTCGGAGTGGCATGACCCGGATTCGAACCGGCTACCCAGTTCGCCCCCAGATCACTTGCATAGCGCCTTAATCGGATGTGGCCATAGCGATTAAGGTGCTATCCAAGTGATCTGGGGCGAACTGGGTAGCCGGTTCGAATCCGGGTCATGCCACTCCGACGAAACGTAAGTGCATAAAGGTGGCTTACTGAACTACGTTATTTCTAGTGTATAATTTTCGCTGTTGGCTAATTTCCAATTTTCCTCAATATTATTTATGGCGATTTATGTCTATTTATTTCAGTCCGGATATTGACATTGACTGCCAAGTACAGCGACTGGTATCTCTATACGAGACAACGCATCGGAAACCGCTAGAAGTCAGCCCGACCTGTGACGTAATATGAATTCATATTCTCGTAATTGAAGTAAGATTCTTTTAAGTTTATTTGCAATAAAGATAGCAAATTGCTAAATGATCCATCGACAGGAAAACATCTTATCAAGAAGATAAGAACAACGAAAGGAATCTATACAATGTATAATCAATAGAATGTCCCTCGTTATAGTTGTTTGTTTTCTCTCCGCCTCAGTGAGGGTTCGAGAAATGTAGGCCAAAGGATAATTTATACCTCTATGATACTGAGATAAACAGCCTTCAATCACTACGCCACTAGCATTAGTTTCAAGAAAACATTGTTTAGAAAAGTCAGGGTGCTTAAGCGTTGAAGCGTTTATCATAGCCTGCTCAAGTTCCTGAAAATCTCTTTCTTCATCGTCGCCCGATATGAATTTACAGTTTTTTCGAGTTAGTTTCGATAAAACTTGTGACATTTCTGCGAATGAAGAAATGTGGTGTCTATAGAAATTTACTACACCTAGAAAAGAACGTACTTATTTAGGAGTCTTAGGCATAGGATACTGTTGCATAGACTTTGTTTTATCACTATCAGGCTGTATCCTGTTTTTATCTAACACAAAACCTAAGAATTCTAACTTTTTCCTAGCAAATTCGCACTTATCTATGCTGAGTTTCAATCCGGAACGAGCGACTAATACTAGTGCTGGATTCACAAGACTGATGTG
Organism: Lithobius niger; assembly: GCA_023313725.1. Taxonomy (NCBI): domain Eukaryota; kingdom Metazoa; phylum Arthropoda; class Chilopoda; order Lithobiomorpha; family Lithobiidae; genus Lithobius; species Lithobius niger. The sequence goes on from JAHWFP010260561.1 coordinate 57,451, forward strand.
GGTTTTAAGATCTGGACTGCTCAATAAGCAATCGTCAAGATAAAAGCTACAATAGGTCCCTAGTATCTCTGCAAAAATCTGCTGTGCGCAAAATTGGAAGTGAGCTGGAGCAGTCTTAAAACCCATCGGGAGCCTGTTAAAAAAATATGTCTTAGAATGCTGAGAAACACTTTTGGGCTTAGCTGATTCAGCTAATTTAAGCTGCTAAAACCCGAACTTGAAGTCTCAACGTGTACAATACTTAGCGCCGCCTAGGTGCGCCATGCTCTCTGTCACAGTTGGTATTGGAACACTTACACTTTCAACAACAGAGTTGAGCTCTCTTAAATCTGCAACCACTCCATAACCAGTTGGCCTTCTCTTAATCATTAAATAAGGAGATAACCATCCAGAATTCCCTCCTTTTATTACACCCACTCTTTGCATCTCATCAAGATACTTATCTAATAATTCACGTTGGTGAAAGAACTCGATACATCTTGGAAGTTACTTGCTGAGAATTCCCTGTTTCAATAGGGACCTTGTATCCCTCATAACAACCAAGATGAAAATCGTTTTTAGAAAATGAATCCTGATGAATTCTTAGCATATCTAGAAATTCTTCAGATTCTTCCTTAGTTAAATCTGGAAATATGAATTTATGTTTCAGTACATTCCATCCGCGTCGAGTTCTTCCTTAGATTTAGGCTTGGAAGCATCAGCTAGTACCCTGGCTGGCTCTTCCTGTGAGCTTTCACTCTGTTTGGATTGTGCTGAGATATCTCGATGGAACTTGTCGGTTGAGCCACCTAAATAGGACTTGTTGATTGACCTATCTCAACGGGACTTGGGGAGGGTAAGTTTGAGTTTACCGCGTCTACAGGAGTATCATCCTCGTATTCAATGATAGCAGTCGTGTACGTGCCTAGGATAGTACCCGCTTTAAATTCTACATCATATCAATTAAAATTAACACAAATTACTGGAATGATACCTGTGGGAGTCATGTTAACAACACTATGTGCAAGATGTACAGGAAACTCGCCGTTTTCAGGTTCGAATACTCCTGTCTATTTCGGGAAATGTAAAATGTAAAATTCCAGTTATTCTGGACTTGCAATCAGATGGAATTACCTCGACTCGTAATAAAGAGACAGTAACATCTACAAGTTGTTGTTTAGGTGTACAATTGCATGTAGATTAGGATTATCATCACCTTCTTTATCAGTAGCTACGTTAAGCTTGGCTACGTAAATTTGATCAGGCTTGTACTTTTCCCTACTTATTATTTCCCTATTTTAATTATAAGCAATATGAACCTGTTCTGGTGATTCTGATATTTGGAATTCTAAATCACCTATAACTAACTTTCCAATCTTTCTGCGCTGTGTGTGAAACGCCGATAGAGTTACCTGAAATCATTTTAACTCCATCTTTGTCAAATGTTTCGCTCATGTGTTTAAATTGGACTGTGCGTTCACCGCCTACAATTATACAGTGTACAAAAAACGGCCAAGGAATGATGATTGTAACAGGTTTGGGGACACGAATGCCTTACCACCAAGGTTAGACCTGCCAGGGACCAAAGGCCCCCGATGGCATCGCCAAATGTGCAGGACATGGGAAGGGTGTGAAAAGTGTTAAAAGGCCCCAAAAGATCCCGTACAATTAAAAAGTATAAACAGTGCTAAAAAATTGTATGATACGGTGAATACTAAAAACTAAAGCACCCAGATAGTGGGATTTGTCATCACTTAAAAAAATAATAATAAGTAAAAAAAAAAATATATATATATATATATATATATAAATCAAAAGCCAACTTGACAGAAGAGGGTGGGAGGACTATCACGAGCGGCCTACGTGCGTTAAAAATTTTAAAAAGTGGTATATTTTAAGAAGACGGAATGGCTTGGGATCACCAACACATTTCTCAAGGGAAGAAGGGTGGGGGAGGGTTGCTGGAGAGAAAAAAACCATTAGGTGTCCGGGAGTAAAGGACGTTTCAGAAATACGTGAAGCGGTTCCTCATCAAGCAACCTACGAAAGGTCGAAACCGACAGTGCAGACATAGTCTTTACACTGAGTGCGTTCCAAATAGGAACCACGCGAACCGAGAAAAAATGCCGGCGACAGTCAAGGTTTGATGCAGGTGTGGCCGATTTCCACTCGTGACTGCATGTACAAATAAGGCAGGATCGTAAAACGGAAGCCCAATGCTGATTAAATTATGAAATATCTTGTATGTAAGTACGAGGGCAGCTTTTATACGTCGCAGTTCAAGCAACTCCAGACCCAATCTTACAAGTCTTTCACGATAAACAATTTCCCAAAATCCAGGGAGATATTTTGTATAACGACGCTGGACTTTCTCCAAGAGGTCAATATCTTTGGCTAGGTAGGGGGGCCATACAGGTGCAGTATATTCCAAGACAAACACCTTGAATGCCCAAATCCTGGTGGCAACACATCCAGATAAAAAACACCTATTTACAATCATGGATCGGCGGATGCTGCAGTGGCAACTTTCTGGCAGTGTAAGGATGGTTTTAAATTCGTAGTGAACCAAATTTCAAGGTCCCTAACCTCTTCAGTTTGGGGTTAGGTCCCCTGATCAAGGAAGTACTGGGGGCACTTATTTGCAGTTCACACAGGAAATGAGAAACATTTTTGGTTCGAGATTGGGAGCTGCCACTTCGGGACCACGCAACAACACCGTGAATCGGGGCATCCAATTCGGGTGACTGGAGAGAAGATAAATTTCTGGCTCCGATCTTCAGATCGTCTGCGAACTTCCATCCGAAGGTACAAGCATCTCCTATCCTAAGATCATTTATGTACATCACAAAGAGGATGGGTCCAAGAACTGAACACTGCAGTACATCACAGGGTACAAGTTTCCATTGTGAACACACATCCTCAACCATCACTCTCTGTGTGTGCTCCGCAAGGAAAGCTGCAAACCATTTTTTTTAGGTTACCTTCAATACCACAGCTACTAATTTTAAGAAGAAGTTTTCTATGAACAACCGACTCAAAAGCCTTTTCAAAATCGCAATAAATGATATCCAGGGGGGCCCCAATATTCAATGCGAAGGTCCTTCTATCCAAAACTCCCAGCAGCTGGTGGGTTGCAGATCTATTGGAAGGAACCCAAATTGATCGTCACTAATTACTCGATTTTCATTAAAGAAATTTAAAATCTTGTCCCGTATAATCGATTCCATGAGCTTACATGCCACACATGTGAGAGCAATTGGTCGATAGTTGCATGGATCAGAGGGAGACCCCTTTTTTAGAATCGACATTACGTTTACCCTGCTCCACATGATGGGGAGCTTTTTTTGTGCAAAGGAAAAAGAGAAGATAATAGATAGGGGGTATGATATTACATTTCCTAGTTGTTTTAATAGGTGAGCCTAAAACCCGTCAGGTCTGCAAGACTTGCTAGGTTTTAATTTTTTTAATGCATTAGACACCAGATATTCCATAAAAATCATCTGGGTGCATGATGGTTGGGAGTCCACAAGCTGTTTATCTGGCACACCAGGATTTCCATCGTCGAGTATCGAGATTTCCGCCTTCTCTATTTTATCTTTGACGAAATGTGTACCCATTTTGAGAGGCAGGAGGGTTCTGGAGCAGGAATTTCGGCTACGGTACAGTTTAAAAAAGGGCAGAATGGCTGCTCTCGCAAATTGCTGCCTCCTCCCTCTCCAAATGCTATGACTCTACCATCTGAGAATACAGCTTGCGTGAGTTATTGTGCAAGCAACAATGTAGGACAAGGATTAGCCTTGTGACTTTTCCAGAGTTTCAGCTTTTTACTACGCTGCTTTAAAATATGGTGGAACGTAGTTTTTTCCGTTTTTAAGGGGTCTTGGCTTATCTCGACACAGCTCGATATGACCCAATGCCTGTTCAATCCCACAGTGCATGTTGAAGACAATGCTATCCCAATTCACAGAGCTCAGGGATGATTTAGGAGATCTATATTTAGTTTGCCAAGATTTGTGGTCCGTTCGTTTCCATGATCTGTTTGGAGACTGAAGTTTGAGAGGTTCAACATAAAATTTACAGTACAATGGTCGCTGTTTCCAAAGTGTGTCCTCACACTCAGGCCATACACCAGTCTGTCATCACAAGTTAACACCAGATCAAGGATACTTTTTTTCCCTGCTGAGTTTGTTAACAAGCTGTTGAAAGCCAAGTGATGCAATTAAATCCAGAAAGTAGGCAGGGTGACTGTCACCGGCCGTAGATCTGTTCCAGTCAACCGTTGACACATTAAAGTCACCCAGTAAGATTATGTATTCCAGTAAAATCAAATTTTGGATAAAAGTACAAAAGTTAAGAATTTCACCGTCAATATAACTATTGGGTAAATAGCACATGATGAAATTAATTTTACAAGTTGGTAAACAAATAGCCAAACATTCCTCGGGTACCCCCACCCCCGTCACAACCAGAGGGAGATATGAACGATGAAGAACCAGCAATCCCCCACCCCTGCTTCCATGGTCCCTTCGAATTAGCAAGTAAGCAAGAGAATCACGTAGCATGGCATCAGTAACTCCACAGCCCAACCAAGACTCTACCACAAAAATTATGTCAAAATTATCCCCATGTAAAAGATCCAAAAAACACCCAAAAAACACCCAAAACACACTACGCTACGTGCGTTGATTAGAATGCAGGATACATTTTTGGCAGGCATTGTGTTCGAGGCTAATGGCACTGGGACTTCCCCAATTAAACTTGGTGGTTTTCCGATGGAGTGAGAACTTTAACAAGGTTTGATTGAAGCACTGATTTTCCTTTGGCTGTCATGTGTATTTGATCCCGTGCAAGTAAGGTATGATCCCTACAAATGTCCTTGTCCAATGAAATAAAAGAGGGATTTCCGCGAACACACATCTGGCGAAGTAGTGTATTTGAATGGATTATCTTTTTATCCAACTCCCTGCAGGAACGACTCAATCGAGGAAACAAGCCAATGATAGCAATTTTTGCCCTTGGGAACTTTACCCTGACTGATGACACACAGGCATGTACAGATGAAATAATTCGATTTGGAGAGTCCTTGTTGATACTGTTTGTTCCAACGCCTACTATCAATGATCTGAGAGAGTACTGTTTACCTAGAATCGGTTCCAGCCTAGCTGCGAGATCCTTAACTTGAAGACCGGGAAAAGTCCAAGTTTTAGAGTCCTGGTGGTTGCCGCCTCTCAGACTTCTAACCTATGAGTCCCTGATAATCACGGTGTGACACTTCCAATTTACAGCTTGCTGGTCATTCGTTTCAGCTGTGAAATTTTTCTCGCTGTCTAGTATTGCACCCCCGTAGGTTCCTGGTTTCCCATGGCTCTTTTCAATCCTTTTCGTGTTTTGCGAGTTGCAGAGCATCGAGACATGGTGAATTTGAACAACTTGATCTGGTACAAGTGCACCTTTACTGGCGCTACAATCTATATCAGTATTGTTGTTCACCCATGCTTGCCTCTTGTTGTTCCTTCCCCTTCGAACAGTAACATTTCTTTGTAATTCGGCTGGATGTTGGATCTCTGGAGCAGTCACATCTCCATCCTGACTATTATCTTGGTCAATGTGTGCTGAAATAATATCCAACCTCCTATTGTTCGAAGTTTTAGCTTGATCAGCAACTGAACTCCGCCATTGGAACATTTGTAACTTGATCCTGAAAGTCAGGTTTGTGTGTCTGCTGCTACTCCAGTCTCTTCTGAAATTCGTCCTCGAATGCCGCCGCTCTTGTCTCCAGTTTCGAGAAAAGCATCTCTACATGTTCCTCAAGCATACGTTGCTGCTTCAGGAAGAAATCAGATGACCACTGATTAAAAACATCAACATAATCCTTAAAACGAGCTTCAAGTGCATGAGAGATCTGTTCTGGGATTGAGGTAAGTTTAGCACTGATTTCGCCCAGATCAATGTCTTTTTCTAGGGTGAACTCTTCCAGACGGCCCAAAAGTTTTGTTGAAAGATCAAGAATTGCAGGCAGATTAGTTTGCATTTGGGATTGTGAAGGCACATGAGAATTCAGTGGCGCCATTAAATTTGGTGGCACACTTGAATTTAATGGCGCATTTGAACTTAAGGGCACATTTTAGTTTAATGGCACATTTGGGTTTAATCACACATTTGGGTTGAACTGAACCTGGGAATGTACTGGTGCATGCGTACTAAGTGGTACGGTACCTGGGATTAACTTGCCACACGATTATCTCGTGGTGTCTGATTATCGTGTGGGGACCTAGAACAAATTCTACCCCTAGAGTTACCTCTATTTTGATTTGAACGAGTTGCAGATTGAGACTGAACACGCCTAGGACGCCATAGACGATCTAATGCATCATTGATATCGTCTATGGTATCAATAGAATGCTCTGATTCCGAGTCTGTTTCATCTGGAGTAGTGTTAGTATTATCATGAGTACATAAAAAGTTCCGTAGGAACGATGAGTAACAGACTTGTATTAGGGTGGTGTCCTAGCGTTTGACAGAGGACAGAGACTCGCCTCGACCATCCTTCGAACTAATCAACCAAAACTTTCAATCTGCAAAACTAGATGGCGCCAAACCCAGGAAAGGACCCGGGAGCAAGTAGTCGAACAACAGGAAGAGCATGGGAGACCATACGACCAGGAGCAGTTAACTAATAGCTCTGACACATGTCCTGTGCCCGACATCACAGTAGCGGACAATGCATCTGCTGTGACTGGACACAACAATGGCATCAGGGTGTCTGGCCACAACAATGGCATTAGGGCAACGTAACGAAAATTATGCGTAGAGCGATAATAATGTAATTGAAAATTTTAAGGGATCCAAAACCTCTGAAAAGTGGCACGAAGTAATAAACAAAAAACACTGGAATCGAAATAAATGTCCTCAGGCCCTCAGGCTGTTTGGGGTACTGATACATCGTCAGAGCACACAATAAAAACTTGCCCACGTCAGTTCACTTTGTATGTTGGTAACTGTATGAACTCCGTCACAAGTGAGATCATACAAAATCACGTGATCTCTATCGCTGGACCTAAGTATGGGGATAATAACGAATTTCAGTGGAGTTGATACTTTGCCATGCACTCTCAAATCGACGCAAACATTCTTTCCACGTTCAAATACCAGCATCGTTGCGAGACACTGTAATGGATGGCGCCAATTGGCCTATCAATACCGTAATCAGACCGTTCATGTTGAAGCATGGGGGGGGGGGTCATTATTAAAAATTCAACACTGGGTGCCAACTAAGGATACTGTCGTGGAATTGTGCAGGCATTAAGAACGTTTCAACTATCCTTGCAGGGCTCTGCGGCCAGGCAGTTATTATCATACTACAAGAGTTATGTCTCTGTGATTATGAACTCAGTCTTCTCAATGGCATCCACACGGATTTTCTGGCAGTTGGTATATCTCCCGTTAATACTTCCACTGGCATTAGGGCTGGGCACCCTTTTGGAGGAGTAGGTATTATGTGGCGCAAATCTATTAGTATGGGTCGCCCATCCGTTAAACTTTACCCGAGCAATCGTGTGATTAGAGCCGAACTTTTGCTGACTAATGGTACCAGGCTGGGTATCGCATCGCTGTATGCCCCAACGAACAATAACGACGGCGAGTCTTGGGAGGAATTACTGATATGCTGGGCTGATATCGACCTTTTTCTACAAGACTGCAGTTCAGATCTTGTATTCATTGCCGGCGACTTCAACATGGATCACCGCAAGAACAACCTTTTTGAGCGTACAATGAAGGAGCAAATTCCTCAATTGGGGCTGGAACTCCTGGATAGTCATCTCCCGGAAACCTCTTTCACGTACATCAGCCATTGCCAGGAAGTCGGGTCAGGATTGATCATTTCCATGGTTCTGAAAGGGCTGCCGCACTGGTTCAGAACGTGTGGGTCAACTACAGCACTATAGGCTCCGACCATTTTCTGATCGGAATCAATTTTTTACTTCCTATTCCTATCGTGACCCCAAAGACCAATCATCTGCCGCAGCCGAAGAACTCGTTTCCCTCCATCAAGTGGCTGGCAGCGAACCGCCAGCAGCGTCAACGCTATTCCCGGATGGTCTCTGAACAGTGGTTGGATGGCACGCTGTAGACTCGCTAAGCTGTTCTCTGCTGCCCTCTCACATGGACACTGCCCAAAAGCCCTTGCCAACACTTCGCTTGTCCCAATTCTTAAAAAGCCTACCGCAGACCCAACCAACAGTGATAATTACCGCAGAATTGCACTTAATGAGCCCGCTGGCTAAACTGCTTGACACATTGTTTCTTGACCGCCTGAAGCAGCTGGTGTCAACGAACGCTGCTCAGTTTGGTCTCAAAACTGGACACTCGACGGTTATGGCGGTTCATACCTTAAAGGAAGTGGCTCGCCGGTACAGGAAGGGTGGTTCAAAGGTTTACGCTTGCTTTGTTGACGTTAAAAAAGCCTTCGACAAGGTTCCCCATAATAAACTATTTACTTCTCTTCAGCAACGAGGCATCCCACGCAATATCATTACACTGATTCTGGACATGTACGCCCAACAAAGCATGGTAGTTGATTGGGAGCAAAACAATTCACGCCCTTTCCAGGCAACCTGCGGTGTACGTCAAGGTAGCCCACTCTCGCCTTTATTGTTCTGTCTGTTCACTGACGACATTGTGCAGAATATCAGCTTGGCTGTCGGGTGAACTATGTGATTACTAATATTATTGCCTTTGCAGACAATATTGCACTGCTGGCCTCAAATCGGCTTGGCCTGCAGAGGCTGCTGAGGCTCCTTCTGGATAAGGGTCTCTCGTTGAGTCCAACCAAATCAGTGGGTATGATCTTTGGTCCACCAGAAAGCAACAACGTTATGCCATTGACTCTTAATGGTGTTGACCTTGTCTGGGTTGACAGTTTCAGGTATCTGGGAATAATGCTTTCTAAAGACTTGACTGACGAAGAATAACTTCTAAATATTCGCTCCAAACTGTGCCATGTGGGTAACATGGTACTACATCGTTTAAGTTTTGTGCCACCCAGTATCAAACTTCACCTGCTTCAAATGTGCGCATTTGCCATGTACGGCCTGGGAACATGCGTTGCTTTCAGATCTGCTACCTTCCAGGATCTTGCAACGATCTACCACGGCCTTATCAAGAGGACACAGTTCCTTTCTGTACGAATCCACAACCACCAGGCATGCAGGGATGCCGGAAACTTAACTCTTGAGCATCGCCATTTGCTGCGACAAGTTTCTTTCTGGAGGTTTCTCCAACGTTCACACAACGAACTGGTTGTGGCCTACAATGGAGGCTTTCATTGATGGGACACCCCACTTGGCACAGTCATCAACAAGGGTCTGATGGAACTTGGTAGATGGAGCGAGCTATCCACAAATGCCGACATTCGAGCACTCCGCCAGCTCGCCATAGACCACGTTCAGGGTGTCGCAGCTCTTCAGGACCTTGAAGAGGTGTAGGCTTCTCCCTAACCAGTCGCCAGTCATCCCTATTGTTTTTTGTTTTTTTTGTACCTAGTTGTACAGTGGATTAAGATTGAATAAATAAATAAAAATTTGTCCTTTTTAAAACTTCAGTATCATTTACAGCTTGTTTGTGGGCTCTCAATGTTGTTCATAAATTCTTATTTAAAGTATTCTTTGGAATTCTCAGACGAACAAAATTAATGAATGTACATTATAAACTCTTTTTGATATTATTTTTAACCAATCACGAAGCAGTTTGGTTACGAGGTACCCCATGACATGTTATGTTATGTGTTATGTTATGTTATGTTATGTTATCTTATGTTATGTGCCACTCGACCTTCAACTAAAAAACTGAAATCTTCCAAGTCAACTGCCAGAATGGGACAGATGAGGAATTCAACTTTATAAACAACAAGAAAACAGTATGATAATATGGCGGGAAATGTTTGCTAACTTAGTGCAATCATTTTGTTAGTGGTCCTGTTCATACTGGAGAAAAGCCCTAAAGAGTAACATTTGTGGTAAGGCATATCTACGCTTATCTGTTGCACATTTTAAGTCGAAAAATAAGACGCTAATTATATCTTAAGTGTGACACGTCGTATTATGATTTGTGAGATTTTCTGCTGCATTTTATACATTCTACAACATAACAGTGAGAAACTGTTTAAATGTGGAAACCAGAGTAAAGCCTTTTAAATGAGGCTCATGTTTAGTTGCATTTGGGGGCAAAAGTGTCTTAAAGTTTTTGTGACGAGAAGCCTATTAAATACATAGTATGCGGTACTGCAATTTCTGGTGAATGAAGCTTGTTGCAGTGTAAATGGATTTTTTTCTTCCTATCGTTCCTTAAATCAAGTTTGTAGTGCGCAATTTTCTTATTTAACGTGAATATGAAACGAAAACAAAATGCTGTGAGAACCTGGAAATACAACCATAGTGGTGCCACATTTCATACATAATTAAAAGCAATAGACTACTTTTAAATGCCAGATATTTTTAGTCGTATCCGATTTTGAAGTAAGAAATATTACAATGCATAGTCAATGTATTTTAATGAGATTCTTAAGTGAAAATTAAAAAGAGCTACATTTTCTTTGAAAAAGTGTGTAGCAATGTAGTCGAATGGATAATGGTGTGATACCCTTGAAGTGTGAATTGTATGCTGTAGCATTTTCACCGAGAAGCCGTTTATCATCTACGGTCGAATTCTACTCTAGCTGATTTTGTAAGGTTGTGCTACTTCAAATTATAAGCCTCAGCAGGTCCCCTTTTCGGCAAAACAATGAATGACATTAAAAAAAAATTTATAAAAATAATCCTGTAACTTTTTGTGTTTTTTTTTCTTTTTATGCTATAGGTTAATTTATACAAAATTCTAATCATCTAATTTAGATGACACAGTACAAGAGTGCATTTTTTTAGGGTACTTCTACTCTGAAGCATTGGGGGGGGGGGGGCCGCCCGAGAAAATGGGAGCAAAAAGTACGCTTAGAAAACTGTGCAACATGAAAACTTTGAAGCAGAAATTCCTAGAACTGTTTTCAGTAACTTACTTTAGAAGGGGATAATACAGGAGGGAGTTATCAGATTAGTGATGTGGCAATGGCTGGGGTGGGCGGGGGGACTTTAATGAGACGCCCACTTCAAAATCCTTTACACATTCATATATCTTTCAATTTGGCGTCACTGGTTATTAGTGCTAAAAATTGTTTAAAATATGAGTAATCGAAACTTAGCCTAAAAAGTGTTCGGTAATGAGAAAGCGCCTCCGTTACTTTGTCAAGAAAAATTGTGGAGGGGACGAATAAAGCCAGCTCGGGATTTGGGAGAAAGCTTCCCTATAGCATTCCAAGGAATTGAAGCATTTTATGGTACATCACTGCCGAATCCTGCTTCTTTAGAGTACTTATTTATTTCACGTATTCTGGCAGAATTTCTGTAGCATTATGACACAATGGCGGAAGAAGTATCGTTTGTGTCTTTGTTACACGAATCCTATAAAATACTTAGTGTGTGATACTGCATCTGCTTATAAATGAAGCTTGTTACAGTGTAGATGGATTCGTTCTGGTAATCAATCCTTAGAATTAAAATTGTAGCACCAATTTCGTGTTTAAGAATGTGAGACAATACGTATTCCAGTACACAATAGTGGGAAAACCTTAAAATGCAAATTTTCTGATGCCGCATTCTAACATATTTCAAAGAAGTCTCTTTTAAACGTTTTTTTTTATAAACAACCAATTGTGAAGCACATAATAATGATTTTGCATGGCATACGTTATGTTGACGAGACACTTAAGAGCTTATTAACAAAGCTACACTTTCGCTGAACTTTTTGAAGTATCGTAAATTGAATGCATAATGGTGTAAACCCTGGAAGTGTTAATTGTGTAACGCTGCAATTTTACTTTTACAGTAACTAATATCATTGGGTTATTTTGCCTGTCGAGCAATGAAGTAAATAACGAGGGGGGGGGAGGGGTGGAGCAGGCAGGTCAAGCGCCCCCCACCCAAAACAAAAAAAAAGCCGAGGCATAATTTTTCTTTTCGATATTGACCTTTAAATGTTTTATTTTGTTTGCTAGCCATAATATACAGTACGCAAATGACGAAAATAGTCATTCAATAAAAATGAAGCGGTTGTGCGTTTTCTAGCAAGGGAGGATAAATGGGCCATAAAATTTGCTCCTCCCCCAGAAAAAAAATTATTTACGCCATTTCTGTTGAGGTCAGGTGCTGCAGGATATTGAGGGCCTTACTGTGCAGCCGACAGAAATCAGGGAATTCGCCAAATGCGATACGAGGGTTCTTTTCCCCCCCCCCCCCCCCCCCAAAAAAAAAGCCCTAAGAAAACATACGTGGTGGGGACGTTATCTGGACATGTCTGACAGTTTTCTAAGTCTTCTGTACACTTAAATGCAAAACCTCGATAATATTCTGGTGAATCATGAAATTTTACAATTTTCTGGTATTCTTGATTATTACAGATAACGAAAACAAAAATTGTGCGCAATTCTTACCATTCTATTTCTTTTTCAGCTGAAAAGTGCGATTTCATTAACGACTGCACTAAAGCTAACAAGGCAGCTGTGTTTTTTTTATAATTTCAGTTTTATTATATTTCCTGTAGTTGCTTACGACCTAAATTCTGTGTGAAGTTCTGCAAATTTAAATCGAAAATCATTAACTACATACGCAGTTTCTAAGATTTTCTTTGTTGACTTTTTAGAGCCCCCATGAACATTCGAGGCTCTAGGCACGAGCTTACTGTGCCGGTGCCTAAATGTACCACTGGTTATTACTATCCAGCCCGAATTCTACATCCAACGGATTTAGCGTATAGTACTGTGCTATTTCAAATACTATATTTCAAATTGTTATAGGTTATCTCAAGACGGAAAGTGGCAACTGCTAGAAAATTCTTAGGATTGGTAGTTGGTAATTGACGATAGTGAACATGAACGTCAGTGGTTTTCAAGGCCCTTTTCTCTCCGAATGCAGACGGGTGAGCAATTTAAAAAATGGATCGATGGTACGATGACAAACCAAGCAATTATGAAAACTGAGTCGAAATTTTTAGCAATTTTTTTTATTAACTTGAGTTTACAATAATAATACAGCCAGGGGCATAACAGGCAAGGTGTTCCTGCTAGGAGTGAAGAGTTGGAGGGGGCGGGAGAAGGTTCTATTTTAAACTACGTGAGATCCTGCATCAAAAATCGCGACCATAATATTAAAAAAAAGTTGTTTGTATCTTCGGTTTCGGACCAGAGATGGCAGTGGATCACGTTTTCTGACCCGTCACCCACTTGACCCACCCGCTAAAGAACAAACTGTGACCTACCGTGACCCATGCCACGCCATGAAAAAAATTCCAGTACGCAAATGCATTTCAAACAGTCAATTTTTCTTCCCCTTCTGCCCTCCCTCCCTCCCCCCCCCCCCAGACAAGAAATCACCCGTTTTGCAACCCCATAATTGGAAAGGATAACCCCCGGATGATAAGTCTGCACTGTAGGTGTTTGAAATAATATTCTAGTAAGTAACCCTTAAAACCACAAGATAATTTTAAATAAACATTTAGCATTGTTTTTGTAAATATTTTATTCTGGAGAGGAAAATGTTCCTGGTGAAAATGTCTGGGGCTAATTTGGAGTGGGGGAGAAGGGTATGCTCACTGTCGTTTTGGAACAGAGAGGTGGGGGGAATCAAATATCCGTGAATCGTTTACTTGTTTTAGGTGGCATATAACGATAGTGTTTCACCAAGGAAAGCATACATACATGTAACTGGTGCAGGCACCAACATGGTTTATCACTCAGTGTCTTCGGTTACTACTTAATGACGCTGATTGAAGATTATAGTGCCATTCAGGGCCGGATTAAGATATTGTGGGGCCCGGAGGTAAACCTGAAAATGTCTAAAAGTCCAAAATGTTTTTTTTAAAGCGTTTCAAGATAAAAAATCCTATTCAATCTGAAAAGTTGGTTAAATTATATGAAAAACAAAAGTTAAAAAAATCTACAACTGACTCAATTCGTCTGACGACATGTTTGAGGCAATGTGCGACCAGCCCATTGAAACCCGTAAACCGATAGTATTAGACACCTTAAGACAAAATGTTTGTAATGCCAGCCACACACCAAATGCGGCAATTGTCTCAGGACAAAACTTCCCGAGACGTCGCATTTAGTGGAGAGACTCCCAATAGCCTTTCTGTAGACAGAGCTTTGCCTTGTTATCGTGAGACGCATCAAGACGCCTAATGGTGCATATACACGGGGCTCGTTTGCAGCGTGACGCCGTAATTTTCTGTCCGCTCGCGCTGTGACGCCTCGTGTATTTTAACCGGCAAGACGAGTTTTCAGTCGCGGCGTCTTTGCTGCTCGGTGCTGCTCGAAATAGAAATTTTTGAGGTCATGTGACCCACACGTAGTTACTACGTTACATTTGAGGCCATTTGGCTCCCACGCTAACAGCGGTGACCCTTTGTCGAATAGGATTTTGTCGGCGCTATGATTAAAATGAGAACAGAAAACAAATTGCAGATGCCATTCTTTACTGGAAAATTCAAGATTCGTGTGAATAAGAATTGGTGTATTCCATATAAATTGTACATGAGCGAAGAAAACAAAATCCTTTAATCTAAAAATTAAATATAAATCTAAATTAAAATCTAAAAAAAATCTAAAAATAAAAAAATCTAAAAGTAAAAAAAAACTAAACATTTTTTCATGCAAGTGGAAAATGTAAAATGTGATAAAAACCTCAAGAGTTTGAAGTTGTCAAATGATTAAATATTTGGGCCTAACTATCGATAAAAATTGGAACTTTAAAGTACATGTCGATTATTGTCTATATTATTATTAAAAAAAATCCCAACCTCCTATCAAAAGTTTGCTATTTATGGACTAAGCATGGGGGCGGGGGGGGGGGGGGGGGTGCTGCTGGGCAGCCGGAAATTGGTGGTAGGAGTGGTAATGGATTTTGAGGGTATCTTTATGGGGATTCAAATTTTAGAACCCATGAAGGTGGAGATGTCACAAAATGATCATTGGTCTGAAGGAAAAGTATTTTTTTAAAGCTTCTTTCTTTTAGGATAGGGTTAGGGTTCGATTATTTTTGGACCTTGAGCAGAGGGAGGATAAATAATTTTTTTGCAGGGAAGAAGTGGGGGGGGGGCAGTCATTAAAAGTTGGTTGGGGTTGACCTCCCCCCCCTCCCCCGTGTCACTGAAAAATCAGTGGTCCCATTTTCATTTTTCATTTTATGCGGATTGTCTTCCTCTCCCCCCCCCCACAGCTATAAACGTAGCTCAACTAATTTTGGGTGGGAGGCAGCCATCGAAAATTGGTGGGGCAGTCATCGAAAACTGAAAATGGGACCACCCCATTTGCACCCCCCCTTCCCCCGGTTTCACTGCGCGGTCATAACACTCGCAATGCTATTTCGGCTTGGCCGAACGAGGTTTTTTTTTTGGTGGGGGGGGGGGTTGGTAAGTGTCATTGAAAAATTGGAGGGGTCATTTTCATTTTCTCCGTCGCGCCTCTTCCCCCGACAGCTAAAATGAACTAAAACATTAATAAATAAAATTTACTCCTTTGAAATGAAGGGTAAACGTTCAGGTAGACTAGAAAATAAAACTGAGCAAACTACGAAGTAACCAAAAAGATTTTGGAAAATTAACAAAATAGGACAAATAAAAAAAAAATAACGGAAATTAACTACTGCATTTTGTAAGAAAAAAAAATTTGCCTTCAAAACTTAGTCTAGGCTTTTTTAACGATTGTTCCGTTAATAATATTCTGTGTTGATGTAACTGATTCCTGTGTTAAAACACGCTAAGTACACTCAAGAGCCTTCTGTGCTTCATAGTGGCCTTGACAATTTTTTTTAATGAATTAAAAAAAGATTATATTCAATTCCCGTTGCTATCAATAATAATATTACGCCAAAAGCTTTCTTGTCGGTAAGCGTCGAGGCGCCTTCTGTATAGAAGTACCACGTGATTTACAAGAGCCTATCAGGTTGCAGCGTTGCAGCGGCAAGCTGCTGATAAATAGACTGATTTCTATTTCCATGCGCCACGCTCCAACACGGCAAAAAGAGCGCGCGCTTCTAGTTCGATGATGTTGCGGTGTTTCTACACGGGGCGCTATCATGCTGTCGCAAACTGCTCTGAAATGCGTGCTACTGATGCGGTTCAAAATGGGCGGGCCTTATTTTGCTGGCGGTGCAAGTGCACGACGGCTACGAAAAAGCACCGAAATGCAGGCGCCACGTGTCATCCGTCACGCGTCACGCGCTAAAAGCTCCCGTATAGATTCTAGGGATGGGTCGGTTTCATTTTGTTGACTTCGGTTCCGGTTTCGGTTTTTACGCTCACAAAACCGCGGTTCGGTTTCTGTATCGGTTTTTGCCACCATCCACCCAAACCAGCTATTTCTAGTTTTTTTTTCTTGTATCAGTACTATTACTAGCTTCTAACTCCTGCTTTCACTTTCAGCAACGTCATAGACCATGGTCCTAGCTGTGGCATAATTTTCCTCTATTATTTTCTTTTTAATGATTAGGAGCTTTGCTGTCATTTATACATAGAAAATGACAATTATTTAAAAAAAATTAGAAAAACAAATCAATTTTTGATTTTTTGAACACCGTACGAAAAACCAACACAAAATCCCAATCGGTTTCGGTTTTCAGTAAAAACCGAAAATTTGGTTTCGGTTTCGGTTACCGACCCATCCCTAATAGATTCACCTTTAGACGTCTCACGACTACGTTTCATCCGGTGTGTGGCGCTTAACCATGGCCACAGCGAAGGGTACTTGGTTGGGGGGGGGGAGGCTCTCATTTTGCCAACTCATCTTATGATTTTGCCAACTGGTGTAAAAAATGACAGTAATGCTCCCAGTAAAGTACTTTTGAGGGGCTCTGGCAAACTCAGCTAGGGGATCTGGGGAAGCGCTGCAAGTTCCCCCAGCAGGGTCCGTGGTGGAGCCCCGGAAACTGAAGCATTTTATGCTATTTTAGTGACTGTTTTTGGAATGCAGTGAACACAGAAGCAACAAATTGTAAAGCAAGTTTTGGTAATTTTTTATTCATTCTTTACGATGGTAGGTTTCGTAAAAATTTTATTGTGACCTATCATGTTTTTTTAGATATTTTTTTCCCAAATTTAATTAAACCCAGTTCAGTTTAAAATTATATACACAGGCAAGCTGGCCATTGACGATTGATGGTTGGCTAAATTGTACATTTGGACCCTTAGGCTATAATGAATGACAATCACCTTGTGTGCACATTAAAAAAAATGGACTACCAAATGGTGAAAATATTGAAATCTTTTTCTCAGTTTTATGCCAAACAATTAGGCCTAGATGTATTATTGAAAAAAAAACTTTCACATTTTAAAACAAAAACATGCTACAGTTTTTAAAAAAAATCGAGTATAGAAAGACGAACGAAATGGCGAAACCTTTTGCCTCAGTTTTGTCCAAACCAACTTGAAGTATTATTGGAGAACACTTTGAAATCAACATGCTCCAATTTAATTTTGTTCCATTGATTCAGGGGATCTTAGGGACTGGTCATTATTTATGGCCATTTATTATTTATGACCGGTCATTATATATGACCCCCCCCACTGTAAGGTCCATAATAACGTTACCCCAGCCCAAAAAAAATGGTCCTTGCACCATCTTTAGTCGAGATTCATACAATAAGTATGATGGTTTGCTTGTCTACCCACATCCGTAACATAGTCAATACCTGAAATACAGAAGAAGCCAAGAAGTCAGGTGCCAAGGCTTTTTTTACAAAGTTCTTTGTAAAATTTTACTTGCAACAATGGTACTAATAGCTTCAAATCCTTGTAAACACTCACAGCATGGGGGGTCTGGGGGAGCCCCCCCAGGAGCTGAGGCGTTTTTGGAAATTTTGACTGCTGAAAGTAACATTTTTGAGGTACAAAAATGACTTTTTTTCCAGTTGGTCAGTGTGTTTTTGACCCTCTTCTCTCTTTTGACGGGATCTAAAAAAATCTATTACTCCCCCTTGAGAGGGTCCAAAAACTTCATGATCCCCCTCCCCCATTTCTTCCGGTCTCCCCCGGTGATAACTAATTAGCGGGCCCCTATGGTAATTTTTTCCCTCATTTCGTGGTCTTTGGGTCGCCTTTGTTCTTTAATATGGATCTTACGAATTCCTATCGTCGAATTTTGGACTGTCGAAATTGTTTAAAATTGTTAACAAGTTTGATTTGGAAAATGTAGTTGTTTCTGCATTAATACAAATTCAAATTTAGTGGCAATAGGTTAACAGACAAAGGACAACAGAAAATCAAACAGCTAATTCAATTTTTACAACTCGGTTTTTGATTTTGCCAATTGTACCCAGTTTTCATGATGTACGGCCTTAGTTCATGTTTCTGTTTTAACTAAAACCAAGGCACTGATGGGATGGCAGACGAAGTAGTAAATCAAATGGGCAACTTTGCATTAATTTTTTTAGATTTTATTTGATATCACAATTTCAGACAGTGATATCTTGGCAGACGTCCCTACCAAGTTTTGTTTTATGCAGAGTTTGTTAATGTGTCTGAAATGTTTTAAATCCTGGAAATGATGTTGTGTTTTTGTATATTAATATGTCAATAATTTTCTACCCTCCTAAAATACCAGTTACGAGTTGCTCCACGCTGAAACCCCTTCTGAGCTGCACTGTCAAACGGAAGAAGAACAGTCTAAGAAGTAAAATAGCCAACTCAGTTTTTAGTTTTGCCAACTGTGTACGATTTTCGCGAAGTTAAAATCACGACTTCAACCTCGGTGTAGATACAGTTTTGTGCATTTTTTGTTTTTATTTTCTACATTATCTATGATACTTTTTAGTCATGGTGGTGACATTGCAAACAAAACGACCAAGTTACATTTCAATTTTGCCAACTACACGGAGCTTTTCCCACTCGTTACGGCCATGCTATGAGCTCACATATGCTTACCAGTCCCGTGGATATGAGGAGAGCTGCAGGGAAGCAACTAGAAATGATCAGGGGCAGCGTTTCAGTTACTCCCACGCTACACAGAAGTGTTGCGAAAACTGATGGGAAAAAAATGTATTTTAAACTTTACTTTCAAACTGACCAAATGATGATAATAATTTACGAGTACTCGTGGAAACGGGAATTTGCAGTAAAAATTTATCCGAGTTTGCCAACTCGACAACTCGAATTTGCCAACTGTATGTGTTTCTCGGCCTAAGGTGTTCGATGCGGTGTGCAGCCGGTCTTAAATGTATTAATAAACAAAAACGGAACGTTAAATGTTTACAGTAAGGGTCTAAAAGTCAAAACCTAGAAGGAACACGAACAATCTTTGACAGTAAGGGTCTAGGTGTAAAATTTTGTAAGATGCTGGTAAGCATTAGACCCTTATTACCCGGTGGTTAGCTTAGTTCTACTCTATTCAGACAGAACGTGTGTGTGAACAGTTGTAGCAGGTTTTCTTTGTTCTTAGAATATTGTTATGGAACTTTACGAACATAATTTTCTTGTGAAGTTTGGCATTTTGTCTTTTGATGCTTTAGAATTTTTTATTATGTTTCGTAGATTTACGGTAGAGGATAACCAGTAATGCTCTCTTCTGCTAATACCCTGCCATGTTACTAAATCGAAAAATAATTTTCCACATAAAGCAAAGCAGCAAACGTATACCAACCACTGGATCATCACATGGGTCATTGTAGGAGGATTTCCAGTTTTCGTCAAAATTTATTTATTTCTGACCACCGGGTAGTAAGGGTCTAATACTTACCAGCCTCTTACAAAATTTTACACCTAGACCCTTACTGTCAAAGCTTGTCCGTGTTCCTTCTATAAGTTTTGACTTTTAGACCTGTACTGTTAACATTTAACGTTCCGTTTTTGTTTATTAATTCGTGCTACTTTAAGAATTGCAGCTAAACTGTAAAATAGTGCAGTTGACGGTCAAAATTGAGAGTTTAACACAAAGACCCTAGGCTGACTCTTACTAACACTGGCTATCGCCAGTGTTCATAATAGAAACAAATCCTTTAATCTTCAGTCTTGCAACTGGCGTTTGCTAATTGGCATTGTTGCATATTAACAATGTTTAAAACAATGTAAAACAATCGATCTGGTCGTTTAGAGCTCCATAAACCATGAACCACTTGACCAATTAGAAAATGCCTTGTGGAAAGGGCACATCTACAGAGCAATACCTGTAAAACGAGCTAAGAACCAGATTCATAGGACAAATGGTTTGACCTGTAGAGAGGATAGACGAAAGGTACAAGACCAAGACCAAGACCAAGAACACGAAGTTGTCTATTTGGCCCATCTCTATATCTCGAGTTTGGCTCGCCCGAATTTCACAATTTTTGACTGCAGACAGGCCTTGACGAATGGAAGGCTAGATTCCAAATTTGGTTTAAAGATGTTTACTTTTAACGGAGTTATAAGCTCTCAAAGTTGAACGTTTAACACAGAGATCCTAGGTCGTCCCATACATAAGTGTTAATATCAAGCGCATATTCCAGAATTTCTGGAATTTCTGGAATATCTGGAATTTCATTCTTCATAATTTTCCGGCAGTTATGTTTCATGTGTGGGGTCATAGGATGTATTATCGTTTCAGCACGAAGTTTCCCCTCCACCTCCAACCAGTTCTGATTGCACAGTCATAAAATATCACAGCCCGATGTGCGGTTCTTTCCAGTAAGTTGCGCTCGATGTATGGTACATTCCAGTAACATGCTCTCGATCAGACAAAATTCACTGTGCACTCATAACACTTGCGTTCGTACCAACGATTCATTTGGCCAGAAATTTCTTTCTGGAAGGGGGAGGGGAATTGCTGGGCACAGAAACAATGCTTGGCGGGAATTGACCCTTTCCCCCGTACACAGTCTCGTATTAAATCACCACTGTGGTAGCATTGTAAAATATTTAAACAGGAAAAAAAATTAGGCTTATTTTTCGGAGATGATCAGACACAGATCAATCGATCCATGAATGACTGCGTTTGATTGATCGCCTAAAACTTAAATAATTGTTTTTGTGTTTAAATATTTTGAACTGCTACCAGTGGTGATTAGCTAACAAAAGGGAACACTAAAGCTTGAGAAACAACAAAATGGGACAGTATATTTAAATGACAGAGCAGATAAGGGCAAAAAATCATTAAGAAAAACAAAAAATGAGACTTGACCTTATACGTGTTAATTTCCTGTTTAAACTAACCAACAGGTTATAATATAATATAAGATCGACAAAGGTAAGGCCGGCCGCACGTCGCATCGAACGTATATGCAAAGACGCCTTATTTCTTGTCGCATGTCCATTACAAAAGTTTTACCCTAACCCCTCGTACATGTACACGTGTAACTTGACGCGCGTAGACGCGAACGCAGAAAAGAATACTGGTTTCTCCCCTATCGCTTACCCATAATCCATTGCGAATCGGCAGCGCGTTGGAGTTGGCGTAGGCTCAACTTTTCCGCGTGAGCCGCGCGGCAGGACGGGTTTTTATGCCCTCCAGCTACTACGAAACTGGGTATTCAATAGAGGGATTTGTAAATAGGTCAAGTCGGTCGGTCATTCTCTCCCCTTTTTACGCGTGATCGTGGACACACCAGCGTTGCTTTCTTTTCTGTGTCTGCTTGTGTGCGCGTCAAGTTACGCTTGTGCATGTACGAGGGGTTAAGCCCTAACCAGACTGGCTGCTCGCGGCTGCACGCCGACGCAATATGGTGTAAAAAAGACTTCAATATTCGTCCTTAACGCAACACCAACCGCACGATTGCTGCAATTTTGACCTTGTAGGCACGTAGTCACGCATAGCTTCGCACGAAATTTGCTTCTGTCTGGAGAGGCCTTAAGGCGTCTGATGCAATCAGTTTCACGTGTTTCAATGGGGCGGTCACACACTGTCAGAAACACGTCATCAGATGCCTAGAAGAGTTTTTCCTTTGTCAGGCACAGGTATTAAAAGTTTCGTCTTACAACAAAACATTATCAAATAATTCAATATTCGCATGCGCATGTGCGGCAGAGCCTGCACACTGAAAATTCTAACTCTGCAACTATTTCGGAGTTTCGTATGCAATTGACCAATGTGTCATGAGCAAGTAAGGAGTTTCGTTCTATGCGATGAGCGGCAAGCCTAAGGGTGCATTTATAATATTTATTTCGATGCATACGCGTGATGCTCGGCACGTGAAAGTAGAGTTTTTCCCATGCTCAATGCTTAAGCGCGACCATTTACAATTGTAGAGCAGGTGCGCCAACGCGCGCGTTTGGCTATTTTCAAGCGTCACGCGAATATCTACTGGACCTAGATCGGTGAGCGCTAAGCGACGCTCGCACGCTTAGTTGTTGCATGCTGGGATAAAAAAAAATGGCGGCATCAACGGATTCCATCGGCGCCTATCGGCGCAAAAAGAAAGAAAAACGTGGTGTGCTAAAAGGTAGAATGCTCAAAATAAACGGCCAGATATCTTAATTACAGTTACCTTGACCCGTATGGCATCGAATCTTGGTGCTATAGAAGGAGGAAGTTGTGAAACAGCATAGTTGGAACGGAGCATCGGCCAGCATTAGCAACCTCACACACCTGCTCACGCGTTTGATTTGGAAATGAAAGAGCGTTTGCTTAGCGTGACGATACCACGAGCGGGCCAAGCCGATTGTCCACGCGCACTGCTTTGCTCATGAACTGGCGTACGTGTCGAGTATCGAGCGCCACGCTCACGCACAAGCTTTTATATTGTAAATGCAGCCTAAGAGGGTTTTTATGACTGCTTGCACGCTCCGTTTCCTTAAAGATGAAAGAGTATTATTAGGAGTTTGCTTTGACACACCGCGTGCGGCTTAACGCATCGAATAGCAAAAGCACATGCAGGGCCAGATTTATAGGGGGGGGGGGCAAAGGGGGCAATTGCCCCGGGCCCCACAACCAAAGGGGCCCCCTTTATACAATTAAAAAACCTCACTGTAACAGGTATATAAAGCATATAACGAAGTTTGGTTTCAACAAAACATGTTGTTATAGTAGGGATGTGGAACGAAGTTTTTTTCTATAAAATTCCACTTTTAAAATTATGGATATTACATCATGTAAGTCGGCTCGCGCATTGCAGGGAAGCACTAGCCTCAGTGAGGCTCTCTCACGCAAGCCTATAAAGTTACATAACTTTGCCTCGAAACTAATTTTCGACCAATAAACAATTGTAAATACCTAAGAAAGATGTAATCTTTTTGACTTATCGCGAAAGAAGCTCCTAGGATTGCCACAAACTGATTAGCCACGCGAATCGTTTTTAATGTTCCTTAATTTTTCTCTCCTGAGGTTCTTTCAATCATCAGGTTCCTTCAATCATCATAGAGCCTTCCTACTGCGTTTGGACCAATCAGAAATCTCCTAACATGTAACTAAAGTGTGGGGCGAGATTCACCTTGCATCTTTTTCTACTTCTGCTATCCTCTAGACGTAAGCTTTAGTTTCTAGAAATTTATAGATAAATTGTATAAATTTGGTGAATTATAGTATTTTATTTTCTGCGTTAGAGGGGCCAACCAAACCTGAAGTGCCCCGGGGCTCCCAAGGTATAAATACGGCCCTGAGCACATGAACATGTAAAGCACAAAGTAAGCCACAAGGTAAAATGTGACGTTTTGTCTCAACTAGTCAAGCATACAAATTCTTATAAATTGCTTAAATACATTAAAATAATCAAGGCACCGCATCAAAAAAATTATGTCTAAACCCATTTTCACCGGAGCAAACCAGGCAGGGTCGTTCTGAACCCAGGGCATTTCTTTTATTCTTCGTTTTGAATTAGCAGCGTGCTGTGTCGCCCCCATCTTGATCTTTATATTAAAATTATGCTTTGTAGAGCAACACAGTCATCTTTTACACCTGCCTGCTTTATGGACAATTAGCAATTTCTTGAAAGTCTCTATCAGTTCGTCACAAATAAAATGACATCACTATAATGGTATCCTATAATGTCTTCTCTATTGGAGGCAGGGGATTCATACACAATGTTAATTCTCATGCAACGTTTAACATTGAAGTGTCACATGAAAGTCTGTTACTTACAGTACCAGCTCATTACTGTGGCACGACTAGCCAGGATGGAATTACATAACCAAATTCTGTAAGGCTAACGTGACCTTCTTTAGAATTGTACCTTAGAACAATCACCTATACACATCTCAAGAATGCATCCACACTAAAATGACACACAAAATTACTGCTGGAGTGAACCATGAACCGTGAACACGCGGCCAACCATAGCTGCCTCCGTGCAATATCTTCTCATAGTATAGAACACGAATGGACGGCAAAGACATGTAATTAGGGACCGGTCATTATTTATGGCCCGGGGGGGGGGGGGGGGGGGGGG
>JAHWFP010260561.1:87298-116241 GCA_023313725.1 Lithobius niger
CGCAGAGGACAAGAACCAAAAAGCCCCTCCCCCCTCCCCAAATACGAGCCGAGAGGTGCAAAAGTCATTTGAAAAATCCAAATTCGCTATTTTCTTCAAAACTGTTTTTTATGAAACATACATTACGGTAAAGCATTAAAAGTAGTCGCACAATAAAAATAAAGTGGTCATATGTTTTCTAGCAGGGGGTATCATAAAGGGGAGGGGGGGGGGGAGCTAGAATTTACCTTCCCTCCAAAAAATCCGTACTTACCTACGACTGAATGCTAGTAAATCAGTCACATCAGTTGATCCTGCGTCACATGACTTGAATGAAGCATAAGTGTATAAAAGTGGTTTGCTGTACTATTACAGTTTACGATCTTCGCTGATGGCTTAATTTCCAATTTATTTTTATAGTAGTACGTCAGAGTGGCAGAAGGAGGAAGGGGTAAGACACGGATCACAAAATTGTGATCGCCATTAGAAGTGGGCAAGGTAGAGTTGGCCACGATGAAATGTTGCCAGATTTTTTATTGCAGTAATTATCACTATTAATAAAATTAATGAACACTTCAGGTTGTATTATATAAGACGTATAGAAATGAATGTAGCACATCGTTACTATTAGAAGATTTAACTTAATAACGCAGGTTTCACTTACGAAACTGAACTTTGAATATACAGCTTTTTCTTTACGTAGTTTCGCTTAGTGCAAAGCAACATATCGTGTTCAATTCGTGAGCCCCGTCACTTTGCATTCTTTTGTTTCGAATCTTGTGTTACTGATGTATTCACAAAAACAGGAATTAAAAATGTCAGACCAACGTTAAAATGAAAAGATAACTAAACAAAATTGTTTTCTTTCTCCCGATTTTTTTTAACTGAGGGGGCTATTATTGGTCCCAGCAAAAAGTGGTGGGGCCATGGCCCCCCTGCCCCCCCCCCCCCCGGCTCCGGTGCTTATGCCAAGAAACCCATACAGTTGGCAAATTCGAGTTGTCGAGTTGGCAAACTCGGAGAAATTTTTAATGCAAATTCCCGTTTCCACGAGTACTGGTAAATTATTATCATCATTCGGTCAGTTTGACAGTAAAATTAAAAAAATATTTTTTTTCATCAGTTTTTGCAACACTTCTATTATGTAGCGCGGGAGTAACTAAAACGCTGCCCCTGATCACTTCTGGTTGCTTCCCTGCAGCTCTCATCATACCCCCGTGGGGAAAAAGAAGCTCCGCACAAATTTGCGTAGTTGGAGAAATTATTGACTTGGACGTTTTGTTTGCTATGTCACACCAGTGGCGGATCTAGAAATTTCTGAAGTGGGGTGCTGTTCTACACCAGCTAGGGGGGAGTGCTGTAAGCTCCCCCAGTGGGGTCTGGGGCTGCCTTTAAATTTTACGAATTTGAGGGCATTTTATGGCTTCTGGAGTGCATGAATTTCCGGTATCATAAAATATAATTATTAATAGCTATAATTATTAAAAGGACATTCCTCCAAGCGCCATTTTTCTCGATCCTCCACATCAATGGCCCAAAGGTCTATTTCCTTACCGTTAGTCAATCCCTTGGTAAAAATCCGCTTTAAAAAAAAGTGGCATCTAGGAAATTTTCTGTTGAATAATTGTTAACTTTAGCATCCCGCAGTATATCATGCATTGCACGCTTACAATAATCATGACGTTTCATCTCTGTGTGTGCATGTACTAATTTGCTAATAATTACCATGAGATCAAAAATCTAAAAGCGTAATGCATTAAAGATTAAAATTAATTATTCCAATAGATCGCCGAAGCAAAATTATAAGACACTAGCCTAGAAAATTATAAATTGTGATGTTAAAATACGAGAATCATTCCGGTTTGTGACGACACGATTAATGCGTTCGTGCTGGTTCGTCTATTAGG
Organism: Lithobius niger; assembly: GCA_023313725.1. Lineage (NCBI taxonomy): Eukaryota > Metazoa > Arthropoda > Chilopoda > Lithobiomorpha > Lithobiidae > Lithobius > Lithobius niger. The sequence continues at coordinate 89,185 of JAHWFP010260561.1, forward strand.
CACAATGCCAAATGGGACAGTAGCTTCGTTCTTCGATGCGAAGAACCAAGCTACTATCTCAGGTGACCTTGATGTTCTATATGTGCGGAAGGCGATCGGCGCGAGCTGTCATAAGACAGGCGGAAGGTTATAAGGCAGGCCGGGTGTCCCTTTAATACCTCGACTAAGCGAATTTTTAGAAACTAATGTGTAAATACTAAGATACTTATTTTTCTCTTCACATTGAAAGCAATTTGAAATCTTTACGAATTTTCCTTAGCATTGGGATGGAACACGACTATTAAAAAAAAATACCCTTTTTTAAAAATACACTTTTTTAAGGATTTCATTTCTCAAGGCTATCAAAACTCACTTTTTATTTATATGATAATTATTGCAGACCGTCACTGCAGCCTTACAAAACCAAATCTAAACGACGATTGCCTTTCCTAGCAAACTTGTCTTTTACATTATTTACGTTTGAAGTGTTTCGATGAATATTAAAGTGGGAGTAGGCAGAATATGTAACGCTGTCTAGTACTATCTTACACCATTAAGGGAAGGAATGCACAACGACATTTCTTTTAACGATATAAACAAGCCACGATCTTCTTAATTATTCACTGAAAATTTGGTACGTCCTCGTACACCTGGAAGCAAGCTGTAAAGATTAACAATATTACTGCCTCTAGATGGCGCCATGGTATTTTCGTTCGCTTTTCAATCGGTGATAGTGCCACTTTAATAAGGGCAAGGCCTGTTAACCTGTCACTGGTCATTGTTGATTGCAGGTAAGATTTTAACCTTTTTAGTGAAGAAAAACTTCTTTCTGCAGTTGCTGTTGTGACTGGTGGAGTTGTTGCAAAGATGGAAAACAATGTGGTGCTTTCTCAAGTGGTGCAAAATAATTAAATATTCGACTTCTGCGTGGTTTTCTTATGCTTCATGATGGCAACTTTTGGAAGCTGGGCTGGGTCTTGGTTGGAATTTACCTTCCCTCACCAGATGAATAGATTTGAACTGCGGTTGTGTAATCACAAGGATAGTAACAACCTCTGGGCATGTGTTAATCCTTTCCTTTGGCAGCGTACGCAAATAACGTACGTGACGCATTGGGGGGGGGGGGGGGGTGCGAAAATGTGTTAGGGAGTGGGAAGTGGAGTATGACGAAGTGGTACGTAACCATTAATTCTCGCTAAATATTTTTTTTGCGTAATTTTTTTCTTTAAATTCGTTTAGCTAAATGATTTTTGCAACTTCTCTTTGCAACTTGGAATTTTTATTTTTTCAAATTGGCTGGACCTTAAGTCCCTATACTAACCACATCTTATAAAAACTAATTCATCCAAAAATTCATTACGTACTTTCAGGTGGGGGTTGGGGGGTTACGCCAAGTGCTACATTAGTGTTACAAATGGGGACGGGGAGGAGGGAGTATACGTTGCTAAAAAAAAAAGCGTGTTACGTAATTTGTGAACGCTCCCTTTCTTGTCTACTTCTGTGTGGGGCTCCTTTCTGGGAAGAAGGTTAAGGGTTAAGGGCTAGGGTTAGGGTTAGGTTGAAGACCCTTTAATTTATTACCTTTTTTCTTTTTTTCATTAGTGGGTAAGTAAACAAACTATTTTGAAGGTCAACACAGAAACGCGTTACCCATTTTTTTTCCGAGAATGGCCTTTTTTAAATTTCTTTAGCACCGAAGGGGTGCGGTCGCACCCGACGCACCCACCTAAATCCGCCACTGGTTCCATGACTTAAAATTATCATAGATAATGTAGAAAGTAAAAACAAAAAATGCACAAAACTGTATCCCCACCGAGTTTGGAGTCGTGATAACAATTAACTTCGCGAAAATCGTACACAGTTGGTAAAACTAAAAACTGAGTTGGCTATTTTACTTCTTCTGCTAGACAGTGCTGCTCAGAAGGGGTTTCAGCATGGAACAACTCGTAACTAGTATTTTAGGAGGGTAGAAAATTACTGACATATTAATATACCAAAACACAACATCACTGCCAGGATTTAAAACGTTTCTTAGGTAAAGCAGAAACATCAACAAACTCTGCATAAAACAAAACTTAGTACGGACTTCTGCCAAGTTATCGCCGTCTGAAGTTTTGATATCGAATAAAATCTAAAAAATTAATGCAGAGTTGCCTATTTGATTTACTAGTTCGTCTGCCAGCCCATCAGTGCCTTGGTTTTAATTAAAACAGAAAGTGAACTAAAGCCGTACTTCATGAAAACTGATGGGTACAGTTGGCAAAATCAAAAACCGAGTTGGAAAAATTGAATCAGTGTTTGATTTTCTATTGTCCTTTTTCTGTTAACCTATCACCACTAAATTACAATTTGTATTAATGCAGAAACAACTACCTTTTCCAAATCAAACTTGTTAAATATTTAAAACAATTTTGAACTGCGAAGGTCCAAAATTTCATGATAAGAGTTCATAAGATATTAAAGGACAAAAGCGACCCAAAGGCCACGAAATGAGGGCAAAAATTATTACCCTATAAGAGCCCAGTAATTATTAATTGCCGGGGGAGGCCGGAGGAATGGGGAAGCCATGAAGTTTTGGATACTCTCAAGGGGGAGGGTCATAAATTATTCAGATCTCGTCAAAGGGGGCTGGTCAAAAACACACTGACCAATTGGAAGAAAGAGTAATTTTGGACCTCAAAAATAGCACATTCAGCAGTCAAAATTTCCAAAAACGGCTCGGCTTCTGGGGGGGACTGGCAAGCCCCCAAGACCCCCCCATGCTATGAGTGTTTACTAGGTTTTGAGCTATTAGTACCATTACTGCAAGTATAGGTTTTATTTAGTATAACATCAAATGCGTTCTCCAATAATACCTCAAGTTGTTTTGGACAAACTAAGGTAAAGAGTTTTTGGTAAAGGGTGTAAAGAAAGGCAATTTCTTTCGTCTTTCGACGCTGCGTTATTTTAAAGCTAGAGCATGTTTTGTTTTAAAATGTGAAAGTTTATTTTACAATTATATCCCTCTAGGTCTTGTTGTTTGGGATAAACTGAGAAAAAGATTTCATTATATTTCACCTTTCGATAGTCCATTTAAAAAAAAATATTCTGCATCCCTGACTCCTTCCCTGCTGCCTATGCTTGCACACAGGAGTCATTCGTCATTCATTTTAGCCTAAAGGTCCAAAATGTACAATTAAGCCAACCCCCAATCATCAATGGCAGGCTGGCCTGTTTATATAATTTTAAACTGAACTCGGTTTAATTTAAATTGAAAAAAAATATCTAAAAAAAACATGATAGGTCACAAAATTTTTTTTACGAAACCTGCCATCCTAAAGAATGAATTAAAAAAATCACCAAAATATACTTGACAATTTATTGCTTCTGTGTTTACTGGAGGCTAGAAACAAGCACTAAAATAGTATAAAGTGCTTCAGCTTCCGGGGCACCACCCCAGACCCCCTAGACCCCCTAGCTGAGTTTGCCGGAATCCCTAAAAAGTACTTTACTGGTAACAATATTGTCATTTTTTTAACCAGTTGGCAAAATCATAACATGAGTTGGCAAAATGAAAGTCTCTCCCCCCCCCCCAACCAAGTACCTTTCACTAAGGCCCTGTTCAAAGGAGTTATATCAACACACCAAAACTAACGAAATAAAACAAATTACAACAAAATTAAAACCAAACCAAAAACCTATAAAGAGGCGACTAAGTTGAGAATGGTTCGGCCTCTAAGCAAAAGGTAGTAGCAAAGTGTTGAAAACCAATTTCTTGTTGATGTGCCATTTTATTACACATCTGCGCGGTAGTGGAGTTGAGTCTAATACACAACTTTAAAAAAGGACTGATATCATATCAAAAAACAAAACTGGTAAAAGGGGCCACCAAGTTCCGAATGGTTCGGCCTTTTAAAGGAGTGATATCAACACACCAAAACATTTGCCAACTTAATCGCACCGAATAATACTTTGGACGTTAAATGAAAACTTGAACATTGCTACCGAAAGTAGCAATATTCTAGTTTTCATTTAACGTTCGAACTATTAAGCGATGCGATTAACTTTGCGAATGTTTTGATGTGTTGATATTACTCCTTTGAAGGCCCGAACCATTTGGAACTTGGCTGCCCCTTTTACCAGTTTTCGTTTTTTATATGATTATAATCACTCAATGAATACTTAGCTTAAATGAAACTTATCCGTAGCTAACGCTCGGTCTCTCACTAAGTCACCCGGCTTTCGTCAGGCACACGGCATGGTGGTTCTCTGTCCGTGAGTAGATCGGCTCAGAGGAGTGTAGCAACGTGTAGGCTTTAAAATTGAAGACTGACTGTCACATTCCTAGCTCTACCATTTATATGTGTGCGTCATCGCAGCTGCAATCGATAGATTTATTATGGTGTCTTTAGAAATTGTGTGATTGACATTCCAGGTCCTTATTTCAATTAGGAATCGCTTGTCAACCATGGTATGTATTGTTACTTAGGGAGAGTAATCAGCTGTTTCCCAGTATTCGGAACTTGAGCAACTCGCTGCCTTAATTAACTGTCACCCACACCAGCGTGGAGTGATGGATTGCTCAGTTTTAGTGTAATGATCGTTCACGTGTGACGATCTTAACTTAATTGGAATTCCTTCCAAAAATAATATGGTTCACTGAACATGTCGTAAACAACGTTAAATTGATAATGCCAACCTCCATTGCATAACAATGGTTTAATTACCCTAGTTCAAGTTACAAAAGAGTGTGCAGCTGTTTGGGTCTTCTTTGAAATGGGCACCTATGTGTTTCTACTTAACTGGAGCCATTTGGTTTAATGTGAATAAATATTCGGTTCATGCATTTAAAAAATGTGTGATATTTATGAAAATATGTGCATAATTAATTAGCTGTATTGTTTCTGTTATAAAGACTAATTAGGTCAATGAAAACCCTTACACTACCGCTGGTAATAACAATTTTAGCCCAACAATAAATTACACCCAGACTATTACGCATCCCCATCCCAATTACATTTTCGAATCGCCGTACTCATGATTAATCAGATAGCCGCACTTAAATGTAATACCACAAGATCTAAAGAATTTATCGATAATTTTTTTCAACCTGAGAGTTTTGGCCCCTATAAACTCACAAGTGCTATATAAGCAGACATTAATTTCACGAATGCAAAACACAAAAGAATTATCTGCCAATTAATAGCACAAGTAAGTTTAATGGGCCAGAACATGACTGTTGACAAAAATTTGATATTTCCATAGCTCACGGGGCTTTAATTAGACAATTTCTCTTCATTTGTGGCCATCAAAGCTGAGGCAGAGCTCACTCTAGTTACCTAAAAAGGGTGGTATCTGGTCAATGACTGGAAAGTCCCACTTAGTCAGTGCCAAGCAGGGCAGTAAGGGCTCCTTTAGTGGCTACGGGATCTATTCTGGACATTACAGAATAGTCCCTGCAACATTACTGTTTTCCCGGATTTAATCCTCTGGCTATCCCTCCCCATATTGTATTTCTTTCTCCTTTAAAAAATCTCACAATATTCAAAATTGAGCCAATTTATCTGCATAAGCAATTTCATTCAGATAATGTAAAGGCATTAAGAAATTTAGACATAAGTCATCAAGAAAAACATTAAACAATTTATTATTCTGCACTGCAAATTACATGCTGCTTTTGTGCTTTAATTTTTCTGAACGTTTTTATTTTTAAAAAAAAGTAATATTCAGTATGTAAGCATTCACAAATTACATAATGCCTTGAGGGGGAGGGAAGAGGGTTGAGAAAAAGTGTTACCGATTGACAAAGTGTAATGTAACACACCAATTTTCCCAAAATTGTATTTTTGCTAATATTTTAAAATTTTTTAGCTAAACTATTTTTCTAACTTCCTTTTAGAACTTTTTTTTTTTAAATTTATTATTTTGCAAAATCACTGTTAATTATGCCTTTAGATACTACGAATTCATAAAAAAATTCATGCTAAAGTTGTTGGGGGGGAGGAGGTATAAAAGTGTTACGTATTTTAAGGGGGGAAGGTCATGCCAAGTGTTACACTGCTGTTACAAAGAGGGTTGGGGAGGGGGTCTAAATTGCTAGAAAAAAGTGCTACGTAATTTGTAAATGCTCCCTATAGTGCCAAAAACAAATTTTATTAATTATTATCATGAGTGTGTAGATTGGGACATGCACTTTTTTGTTGTGTGAAACTATTGATGATAATATGGCTGCATATAGACCTACACCTAAGTTAACTGTCAAATTCAACTTATGCTTGGTAAAACTATTCTTCACTATATGTGAACAGCATGCTACAATTTTTGTCCCATTTTATTGCATGTAAAATACCGGTCAGGGAAGCATCACAAACCAGTTTGTTTACACATCGGTTGCAATAGCTTATGTCTATGGACATCATCTGCGTTAACCCATTCGAGTCATGTGGTTATATTCCTTGTTGAATTGGTTCTTGCATTTGTAAGCTGAACATGATTTCACCATTGTGCTCCCACCGGGGTAGCAACTATAAACATTGTCTTACTAAACATGAAATAAGAGCGAAAAGGATCTCGGGATCTTGATGCAAGTTTTTTGAAGCGGCCTCAGTCAAATGTTGTACATACAGAGGATTATTATATGTTTCTTAAGTCTACGAACTTAAGTCAATGTTCCTAAGTCTACGAACTTCATAAGTCTATGTTAATGGGAAGGCAGTGCTAAGTTTTGGCAGCAGGGTAATTTAGAACTAGCGAATTTGGGAAGTTAGAGCAGTATGGCTTTTAGCTGGGGAAGGGAGGAATAAGCAGGTCAGGGGTAGATTTTGTATTTGGAATGAGGGGGAGGGGAGGGTGATGTACAATGGAGTGGATATTGATTGTAAGCACTAGTAATTGGGCTATGCCCATCATAGTCGTGCATGATTGTGGGCGATTACAAAACAACTGTAAATTCACAACTAGAAATAGACCATCATCCAGTTCCCACAACTGCCAAATTGTTTGGTAAGCTGTGCGGAAGCGATCCATTCCTTCGAATTCATTTGAAGTATGCATTTCTGCAGATGGAGTTAGACCCAGAATCCCATGAAGCTCTAGTCATAAACACACCTTTGGGTTTATTCAAATTTGTGCGTTGCCCACTTGGCTTGGCTAGTAGTCCAGATATCTTTCAACGTTTGCTAGTTAGCCTAACAACTGCATCCAAAATTGTGACCCATTTTACGATTATATCCTGGTTCGCGGTTAGGGTGTTGAACATGACAATAGTCTTTCTTAACCAGTTGTTGTCAGCCTTACGGAATTCTGGAGCCCGGCTCGGTCTGGGGAAGTGCAAAATTGCTCAATCTGAACTTATTCAAAGTGAGTGAAGCAGTGACTGACGCTCCTAACCCAAGAAACATACCCGAATTACAGAGTTTCCTTGGTTCTATTAACCAATATGCGTATGAACTAATTTGGCACATGAACTAGTTCCCATAACGAAATTGTTAAGCCCTAAAGCAGAAGTGGATTTGGGGTCCCGAATACGATGTTGCTATGGCTAAGATAAAGCAGTTGTTTAAAACATCAAACGTTTTGGTTCATTATAAACATTATAAGCTTAAACTGGCCGTCGACGCATCTCCGTTTGTTCTGGTGGCTTGCCTTTTGCATGCTCTTCTAAATGGTCAGGACAAACCAATTTCATTTGCGTCTAGGAAGCTTACAAAAGCACAACAGTGGTATTCACAATTCGACAGAGAAGCCCTTGGCGTTTTGTGGGGGGTGGGGTAAAGAAGTTTCATCAGTACCTTTACTCTAACCATTTCATCCTTCAAGCTGAAGCTGATAACAAAGCGTTGCTTTGGATTTTTGTTCCGAAAAATGGCATCCCACAAATGGTTGCGAGTCGTGTCCAGCGTTACATGATGCAACTGAATGGCTACTCCTATGAGTTGCAGCATGTGCCTGGTAAATACAATTTAACACCCGACATGTTGTCCAGATTACCATTGAATTGGTAAGGCAGAGGACTTGGCGGAAGAAATTCCTTGCATACTTTATTTGCAATCTGTTGAATCTCTGCCTGTGCTAAATGATACTCTGGTCATAGCAATTGTTAGAGAGTTAAATACCCAGTGCTAGTTAGGGTGCTGAAGTATGTAAAGCACGGTAGGCCAGAAAAGGAACAAGAACTTGGTATTATGGTATATTTAAAAGAAAAAGCGAGATTTCTGTTGAATGTAACACCTTGTTGTTGGGCCTAATTGTCATCATGCCAACAAATGTATGTGCAAGTAGACTCCAGGACCTACATGCTGGTCACATGGGGATTGTTAAGATTAAATCTTTTGCGCAAGGTAAATGCTGGTGGCCCGGCATTGATGTGGATTTGGAGTCAAAAGTCAAATGCTGTACTCTATGTCAAGACCAAAGGGTGAAAAACCTGCCAGCCCTAACCATTCGACTAATACTCCCTTAAACCCTGTGCCAGAGTCCATTCTGACTTTGGCATGGGTGAGGGCTAATATTTATTGTAATTGTGGATGCTCAGAGTAAATTCTCGGTTGTACACTTCACTAAAAAAACATCTGAAAAAGTAATCGAAATTTTTGAGCTTTACATGGCTGATTACGGGCAAATGATGTCACTTGTGACCGACAATGGGCCACAATAATTGACCTCTGCCAAGTTTCATCCGCCATTTAACAGGGGTCCCTTGAATTCGGGGAAATTTACATACGAGAATTTAAGAAAGCATTCAAAGCCACGCGTAAAGAGGGCAAAACTATTAAGCAGTGCTTGAATGAGTGCCATATTGCCAGCTGAAAATGCCCTAACGCAGTCACAGGTGAAACACCAACCAAATTATTTATGGGTCGTGAAGTTCGAACGAGTCTTGATTTGTTAAAACCTAATTTACAACAATGAAACAAGACAAAACTAATGTGAGTTCAGCACACAAAAAGTAAGAAATATGCACTGAATTTACTCCAATATGGATGCGTGACTACACCGTTGCTAAAAGGCTTTAGCAAGAAGCCATTATTTGGAAATGTCTTGAGAACCAAAACTATGAGGTACTCACGTCAAGCGGTATTAAACTACATCGAAATATTTCCCAAATTCATACACGTTTGCCTAACGAAGAGCTAAATGGCAATGGTACAGTAGCGAAATACACACAGCTTGCACAAAACGACGATTTTTTTTAACTGTGCACAAAATCCTGCTCAAATTATCAATGTTTCACCAAAGCAAATGAGTAGGAAAGCACGCCCACAATCACGTTCCCTTCCATTCATCCAATCATGGTACGAGGAGCGAAAGATTTCTTAATATGGATATTGTACCACCGATTGAAGGAAGTGCATCACATAATCGTCATGGTTCAGCACGAAATCGCATGTCACTCAAGCAAGAAGTTGAAAGCGATCGAACTCCTGCTGCAAGAAATTAGCGAAGAAAAAAAATGTCCAAAGTCCATTTCAGAACGCTGATATGCAAAGTGAAAGAGAAATTCCATCATTAATGAATCAAATTCACAAAGCAACTCCAATGGCCGAATCCAACAAGGTCCATTGGTCCCAAATGTTGTTGCCAACATTCAAAACTCTCATTCAGTCCCTACTCTTTCAGAACACACAGTTACAGGAAGTTCTAAAACCAGTGCAAAATGGAAAATAAGTGTAAATTTCACTCGCTAAACGCCGTGACAAGCGTGTAAGAGGTAAACCTATTAAGTTACATTTGTGAATGAATTTTACTGAATGCTCGAATAAATTCCTGATGCTATATTTTTCTATGCTTCAGATAGTTAGCTGAACTGATTTACAACTTCACAAACAAAACATTAACTTATGGTGTGGATGGTACATGTGACAGGTGGTAATTCGTTGTGAATTCCATGTTTTATGTGTGCTCACTTTAAATTAAGACTTGAAATTTTTCTAAATTAAAACTTAATAATAATTTAATGTTGACCACAGTTTTACGCATGGAAGAGCAATTTCCGAACTATGTTTGTAAACTAGTTGATCGTAACTTCATAAAGTTTTTTTTTACCATTGTTCAGAGTAACTGAAATATGTGCCAGTAAATTGTAGATCGTAGTCTGGTAGACACAGACATGTGTAGAGAATTTAAAGCACAAACTGTTGTAATTTGTTTTAATTATTTATATGTTGCTTAAATCCTGCTAATACATTGTGTGTTTTATTTTCTATTTTCTCTTTGAAGAAAGCCATCGCTCATGGAGCAATAGAAGGGTGAGACAAAAGTGCTCAAAAAAATGATTGACGGTTAACAACGCCATCTATGGGTAAAATGTGGAAATTCAAGCCATTGGTGGAAGTTTATTCAACATAGTTTTAACAACTGTTTCCAGCTATAAAAAAATCCAAAAAAAGAAGCAAGCTCTATCCGAATTCGATAATAAAATGTCAAAGTTAATGTAATGTTTGGAAATTAAAAATTGTAATTTTTAGCGCATATTTTAAATTATATATTGTAAAAGTGTGACATGTTCACAGTGTCATTGTTGCCGTAGGGTATTTTGCAGCTGAGTTGTTGGTTAAAGGTACATAAATCCCTCCGTTCTGGCCGCTTTACTCTGCGTCACCTACACTAAAATATAGTTCAAACGACCGCAGCGCGCATTGCTCTACGACACTAGTTAAACTCATTTCGGGGCCGCGGCAACGTGACACATCGTACGACCAAGTCGCAAACATGAGCGAAGGATTAATTATCCTTCCTCCAGGGCCGCGGCTTGCCAGCGATGTGGCGGGAGTTAAATACCGCTCGGACCGAGCCGTTTAAAACAAGCCTAATAACATTCACGCGCCACTACTGACATCTGCATCGTACCCTTAGACCAGCAAATGAAAGGTAAATCAGTTTATATAAAACTATTTCCGGAAATGTATCGAGTGAAACTGTTAAAATATACCGGAGGGAGTTATGTGCCTTTAATGTTTACCTTTGTTTACTGGCGGTAAATAAACAATTTTTGGATGACCGATTTTAGTTATCGATCAGTAAAGCAAAATAAAGACAGTGATTAATGATTCTGATGAATTATGAACAGTTGTAAATGTATAAATTCGCCATAAAAGAAATCAGCAGTATTTTATGCTGTTTATTGTAAAATGATAAATTGCAAGAATTAGTAAAAAAGGACAAACCAGTCATTTTAGGATTATATAACTGGCTGCCATTTTTTAGGGGGGGATTGGTCTGTTCACAGAATCATAAGTGTGTGTGCACCTTGCATGCTCACGCTTGCTCTTGCTCTAGTCTGGCATACATATTGTTCATCTGCTGATTGGGTATATTATGTTCACTCTGTAGTTAACCATACTGCAGCAGCCAATACTGAGTGACTATGCTAATATGACTATGTCATAAATACTTGTACTAAAGGTCATTAAACTTGCTTGTTACCAACCGTCCACACGTGTTAGTTTCCATCCTAGTTAGTTAGGATAGGCTGCTAGTTTCAGCTTAGAATGTGTTAAGTGTAGATACACATCACCTTCTATTTTAAAAATGGATGCAAGTTACTCAGGTTACGGTTATGTTCGCAGGACATAGACTGTCAGGAGCTGAGGTTCATTATTATATGGAGTCTCTGAGGTTGAAATGGGAGCTGTGATGTTTGGGGTTCAAAAATTCAATTTTGTTATTGAGCACTCCTAGTGTGACCTCAATGGTCTTCATCATACATCAAAAGCTTACCTTCGCCAAGTGGCAGACTGACAAGGTAGATTTTGGAAATACAGGGCTTGGACTTTAAAATTAAGCACAGAAAAAGCTCGTCTAAACCAGGCAGCAGCTACCATTTCCAGGATGTGTGAGGATAGACCACTCCCATCCACTGGAATTGGTGAGGTGGAGGAAAAAACCAGAGATCCCCAACAAATTCCCTTCCTTGGAAGATATTTGTGTGGTGCAAGAAACTGATTCTTGGTCCGTGTGCACGGTTGCTGGTTTTGGCAACACGTAGTGTGATGCAACACTTGGAAATAAAGGCCCTCATCCCAACTAGGGAAGTTGTGCCTATATTCCGGGAATGTTAGGCAAATTCTTTGCTCCACGTAGCGTCTGAGACTCAGTAGATGGGACTTTGCGTTTTAGATCATACATTCCAAAAAGCTTGAGAACAGGCGTGATTGCTGACGTCCATTCAACACCCACAGGTGGATATTTTGGATTCTTTAAATCATTTTTTATTATTTTTTAAAATCATTTTTAATCATTTTTAAATCATGGAAAATGTTCCACGAACGAGTTGGGTGGATAAGCCTCAGGAAAGATGTTGCAGAGTTTGTTAAGGGGTGTGAACTGTGTCGAGACCATCACCTCGAGACCATCTGGGCTTCTAATGACAAGTACACCTCCTGGACACCCTTGAAAACGGATCTCAGTTGAACTTGTGGGCCCAGTAACACTGGCTAGTGGCAGCTTCCATTGGATACTTGTTGTGGATATGATGAGTATGTGGACAGAAAAATGCACTCAGCACAGCCCAGGCCAAACAAATATCTAGGTGCCTAAAAGAAATGGCCCTGTCTAGCCTGTAAAAAGTTGTGCTTTTTTCTGCCATCACCTCTTAAACTTTAGCTTCAGTGGACACTCATGATCTTCAAGAGTAAAAATGTCACTTGTGACGAGGTGGATTCTTGAGTTGATCATGAGGCAATGTATGATGACCGAGCTATTCGCCCAGTGCTGGCCGAATTGCTACGGCAATGTTCCAGTTTACATGAAGACAAGACCTTTGAAGATGTCAGTAGACAACGTCACCAAGCCTACATTGAGGAGACGCAGGAATAGCTTCCATGCAACTGGAATGCTAGCACCAACCTCCAAGTGGTGGCTCACACCACTCAACCACCACCATCAGCATCCTCTAATAGAGGCCACCAGCATTGCTATTCTGCCCAGACAACCATGCTGTGGACATACCCAGTGAATTCCAGGACCCGGAACTGTGTAATTGAGGCATCACCAAGGCTAATTCAGTGAGACTACAATGTGGATGTGAAGTAGAAGTGCCGGTCAGAGTCAGAGAACACTTACTGTTTTTATTCTCTTTAAGATTACTTCGTGGGAAATGTGTATGGTTTTTTCTCAAGTGCATAACAAGTGCAATTGAGTAACCTGTTAAATAAACATAGTATTTAGATAAACAGTAACAAAAAATAGTACAATATCAACAAAATAATGAAGATTACCTTTAGATGTGCAATTTAGTGACCCAAAGGCAGTCACGAAATAGAAAATCTAGCTGCAAAATAAATAATTAGAAAAAAAAAAATATATATATATAGTTGAGAGGGGTTTGGAAACGAGGAGGGAACCTCACGGTAAAAACTGTACAACCAAGTGTTGTTACAGAAGCTGTGCAAGGAAGCACAAAGCGGAGTGTTTGGTTGTTTATGTGAGAGTTTGTGTTGTGATGTTGGTAGCAGTGGAAGCCTGCGGAATGTTCAGTGAAAGTGTAACGTGTTGTGTGGGGCGCTAATTAGCTGAGCACTCCACGTTACTACGGGTGCTATACAGGCTTGTATAGTCACCCACCTTCTAAATTATATTTCATCATTCGTAAATTTCATCGTTGGCGCTGGGGGCCAACCGGTTCTTAACCTGTCGACTCAGCCCCAAGGAGGATTATATTAAGGCATTGCAATGGCTCCCTATATGATTACATCATACCGGACTTCATTGTGATGCGTGGGGTTGGCTAAAGTGGGGAAGTGCATCTTACTTCTTTAGAAGCTAGCCCTTTCGTTTGTGATACAACTTCAATCAAATCTTGCCATAGTTTCTGTAGAATTGACAGGCTATTGCGCGAGGAAAGATCCAGAATGTGGGAGGAGTTTGTCCCTTTAAGAGGACAGGCCGCCGACATTCTGGATCCAGTGAGAGGTATCCAGTGTAAGTCTAATGTGGTTCGTCGTGACATTGTCTCGCGGATTCATGCTTAGGCTACCTTTGTGCTCGATCAACGTAAGTTATTGATGCCTGTTTTGCTATATACTTTCGTCATTAACTTTAATACAGTACAAAACAGTGTATTGTCTTTTCCTACCTATCATACTTCCCTAGTGTCCCCTACACTCGGATTGAACTGGTTGACTTGGATGCAAACCAATTGTGTGCTCCTTGTGTTCTACCACGTTCATGATTATTGTAAGAAAATGGGGGCCCGTGCCGTTAATGACTTGAACTCGTGTGTCTATTTTGACTAACGTGCCAATTTTTGGACTGCACACTCTCCTTCAGAAGCCAGACATCGTGGTATTTTCAAGACTTTGCATCGTCTTCAAGAACATCTAACTTGGTATCACATGAGGAAATCAGTTGCCCGTTTCATCCGTTCCTGTCCTACATGTCAAGTGTGCGAAGCACCTAATACTAAAACTGGAGGCTTTCTTCAAGTTATGCAACCACCCCCAGGCCCCTTTATCAACGTTAGCCTTGATTTGATTGGTCCGCTACCCGCTGCGCCTGGAAATTTTAAACACATCCTGGTAGTTGTCTGTGAACATAGTGATTGTATTGAACTTTTTCCTTTAAGGTCCGCGAAACTCAAGCAAGTTGCTACTGCGGTGGAATGGTGGATTTCATATTGGGGAAGTCCATGGCGTATAATCACGGACAGAGCGGCCATATTTAAACCAACGGGATGGATTAAACTACTTCAATCACACGGTATAAAGTCTGATCTAACTTCGGTCTATCACCCGCAGAGCGATTTAACCGAATTTATAACAAATCAGTTAAAAGCATGTTGAGAGCTTATGTCAGTCGACGTTCGGACTGGGCGTCAAAGTTGGACCAAATAGGATTCGCGCTGCACACTGCTCGCTCGGAATATAGCCAATAAACGCCAAGTGAGATTGTTTTGGACAAAAATCTAGCTTATCCGTGGTCTTCAGAGATTGATAACCTGAAAACTACTGAAGAACAGCCCTCTGCTAGACGAAAACCAAACCAAGAACTTGTCATAAAAAAATTCAAAGAGCTACGGGAAGAAGTGATGGCGAACATGCTAAAATCACGCCACCGTCACGAATTTTATTACAACCGTAAGCGCAAAACTGTTGAATTTAGTGAAGGACAATTGGTCTTACGTAAAACGCATACATTGAGTTCTGCTGCAAAAGGGATTAATAAATCTTTGGCACCAAAGTACAATGGCCTGTTCTCTATTTTGAAACGTCACAGTCCAAATACATATTTGCTAAGAAACGTAAAAAGTGGGAGAATTGTAGGTCCAACGAACGTGGTGGATTTAAAAGAATATTTCACGTCATTGAGCACTGAACAGCAAGATAAACTGTCAAATTTTCAACAGCTAGTGGTTTGTGAAAGAAAAGACAAAATCGACGCTGCTTCAAAACATTCCTATGCTAAAGATTCAACTCCTACCCCGCAATCACCCTACAACCTGAGGAAGAGGGATGGAAGGGGTACAGCTGCGTGTTGAACTTTGTTAAGCCTTTGGTCACTCCCACTTCTTTTATTTGCATTCGTCCTGATCAAAGGGTGTAAAGAGGAGAAGAGAGGGGGGGAGACATGACCAACAGGAGTGTGATCGAGGCAAGGATCGGAAGGAAAGTTCACTTGTTGCTATGCTTTGTATTAATTGGTGGTTACTGCTTCTGGCGTCGGTGCGAGTATTGAGTTGGGCTTGTCTGCAGTATTTGTGGATACATTTAAAAAAAAAAGTTAATTTAATCATGCCATCTGGACATAGTAATGTCGGTCTTTGATCTCCATGGTCAAGTAGGGAATTGGCTGAAATGTACAGGGTCTTAGGCCGGAATAGGCCTGTTCCATCTTTCGGACCGGCTGGTCTTATGACGGTGGGGAGCAATAATCTAAATACGGCTCCCGGCAGACGTCAATTTAAGTTGCGGCAGCTTGCTTCTCGCAGCGTAACCCGGATGACGTCAATCGATGGAGATTTCTTCGGTGGTCGCCAATTTTCAGGGCAATGCGATTGCCCGAGACATTCAAATCCAAATTGGCCTATGACAATTAATCGAATCGAAAAATGCGCCTGTGGCTAGGGTTGCGTGGAATGGGCACAGCTTGCAGCCAGTACTGGAGCAAGAGGGGAGGAAAGGGACGACCGCCTCAGGCACCAAAAGGGAAAAGGGCGCAGGAAATTCTGCCCCCCCCCCCCCGCCTCCAAAATAAAATTGAATAAAAAAATTTGAAATTTATAAAATGCTCTGTTGGCAAATTCTAGCGTAAATACAATTTGGTCTTGGAAAAAATAATTTGTGAGCTGCAGCTGCAGTTTATGATTGCGGTACCCTCTGACTGGCAAGAAAGCTCACAATCATGTATTTGGCAACAAACACTTAATTTCCGGCCCGGTATTTGGGACTTGTTTGCAATGGAAATGTTAAAATACAAAAAAAAAATGGGTGCTGCCAGAAATTGTAGACTTCACCCAGCCGCCGCATTGGAAAATTACCCAAAAGGCGGCTGTATGAAATCCACAAAATGTGGTGGTTCACACCTTTATTAATGTTTAACATTTTTATTGTGAACAATTATTGTGAACAAGCCCAAATTCCGGGTCGAAAATTAAATATTTGTTGCCAAATTCATGTTCTTGTTAGTTTTTTGCCATTTAGACGGTATCTCTGCCATAAACTAAATATAATTGTAATCCTCAAATGTAGACAAATATTTTGTCTCATACCTACCCACATCAGCCTTTCCTTTCCTCCATGTCAGATTCGTGTGTTTTCAACGTGTTGGCATTATCTCTGTGGTGCCACGATGGGTTCGTTTTTGGGAAGAGGCATGTAGGGGGTGGAGGGAAAGGTTGCTATCTGCTGTTTAATACCAATAAAACGGGCACTCAACGAGCTACTCGCCCCGGCTGCTCAAACACCTTGCTCCGGCACTGCTTGCAGTGACGCCAGGCCCTACAGTTCGTTCCACATGCAGCAACCAATTTTATTAACGTTCTGAATACGGTGGACCAACAAGCACCTACGCTGGTCAGGCTACATGATGCACAGTCACGCCAGAGAAGTAAGAAGGGAAAGTAATCCGTATCATTTGTTTTCCCAACTGCTGGTGAAATGCGAGCATTTTTACGAAATGGTGTTGGAGGGTACGGTAATTGTGCTTCAGTTACGGGTATGTTTTTTTTATTATTATTGTTTGCCCCACTTTCGATTAATTAGAAGTGCTTCGTGGGTGCAACATGTGTTGTGCGTGTACATATAGTGCTTCTTTCGGCCGGCTGGTGGCCTGTTTGACATCTGTCTATATATATAAGTACTTTTAGATGAGTATATACATCAAAATAATTTTTGTTTGTGTGCATGTGTTGTTTTGTGTTAAATTTTGTGGCATTGGGATAAGATGGGGAGACGTTTGTGGAAAAACACACGACCATTGTGAACATTTTCTACATGAACTCTGACGCCGGGGTAACCCGACGCGCGTCCCCTATTAATGCTTCCCGCATGCTCACTATATATAAATTTGTGTGAAATTTTATTTTTATGTGTGTTATTGATTGTGTTTATTGGTATAATATTATGTTTATTTGTGTGTGCTATTTGTTTGGTTGATATTTAAGATTGTTTGTATATTTGAGTTTATGCATTTAAATGTTTTGATTATTTCTGTTTCGTCAAAAATTCGAAGTTTCATTCCGGTGAGAAGCCATTGAATGCAATTCCTTTTTTTTTTCCCTTTGCTCTCCAAAGGAAAATATTTGTTTTTCCATTTGGAAATTTGATGATTTACATTGAGCTTTTATTTGGGAATGGTTTGGCCCCATTTGGAAAGAAACCCTTTGAATGAATGAAGCATTTTGTGTTTTAGTTTTAAAATGTATTTCATGTTGCGTTTATTTGGAATATGCCATTTGTGTATGTTTAAATGCTGTTTCAATTTGATGTATGTTTTTGGACATTTTGTTTATTATGTGGTTTGTTGTTCATTAAAATTTTACAATTTTTGTTCATTCTGTTGATTTGTGAAATTTGTGAATTGTTTGGTGATTCTTTTTTTTTTTCTTGTGTTTAAGGTCAAATAACAATTGAACTCGATTTGGCTTATTTATTTTCCGATTTTGGAGGGTGGACAACATTGGTTAGCGTAGGAATTATAAAAATTCTTGATCTTCTCCCTCCCCAAACTGTGCGCAAAACCTCTTCTTTATTCCCGTTTACTTCTGTATTGATTCGCAACTCTTGATTTATACTGCCGAGGCTGCAAAACCATACATTTTAGTGTATATATCCGACCGGCTGGAAGGATATGATCACGCCCACTTGTTTCAATGCGTTGACAACAAATTTTCGTTTGATTTATCGGAAGGGTAATATTGGGTACTAATAGTATACATTTGTCTTCCCCTCCTGTGTATTGTTTATTGGTTTGTTGTATATTGCATTGGGTCTTTGAATGTTTGTATCTCATATTAATGCACAAGGCAAACATTGTTTGTCAGTCTTAATTTTGAGTTTGGAAATTTGTGATTAAATTTTGGTTGGGATTTAATGAATCTTTGATTTAACTGGAATTTTTTTGTCGTGTGTGTGTTGAAAATTGAAAATAATTTGCATCGAGTTTCTGGCTAACATTTTAAAGTTTCACATTTGTGTTATAACTTTGATACGTTGATGTTCAAAGTGTGTTTACGTGTGTTCCTTGTTTTATGTGTTTCCTTATGTTTCAGTATTTCAATTATGCCTTCATTTTTTTGTTATTATTATTTTTTTGATAAGAAGAATGAGTTTGACATATTTTGTTTTAACATTGAATACACGAGACACAGCCGGATTTTTCCTTAGGGTTAGGGAACCTACGGAAATATTATTCAAACGGGTTTTTTTGGGGATTATTTGGGGGGGACCTGGGTTAAATTAAATTGATGATAGCATAGCTAATTTCTTTGAGGGGGGAAGGGTGTAACGTGTTGTGTAGGGTGCTAATTAGCTGAGCACTCCACATTACTAGGGATGCTATACAGACTTGTATAGTCACCCACTTTCTAAATTATATTTTATCATTTGTAAATTTCATCCTTGGCGCTGGGGGCCGACCGGTTTTTAACCTGTCGACTCAGCCCCAAGGAGGATTATTTTTAGGCATTGCAATAGCGTCCTATATTATTACATCGTACCGGACTTCATTGTGATGCATGAGGTGGGCTAAAGTGGGAAAGTGCATCTTACTTCTTTAGAAGCTAGCCCTTTCGTTTCTGATGCAACTTCAATCGAATCTTGCCATAGTTTCTGTAGAATTGACAGGCTACTGCGCAAGGAAAGATCCAGAATGTGGGAGGAGTTTGTCCCTTTAAGAGGACAGGCCGCCGACATTCTGGATCCAGTGAGAGGTATCCAGTGTATTAGCAAGTCTAATGTGGTTCGTCGTGACATTGTCTCGCGGATTCATGCTTAGGCTACCTTTGTGCTCGATCAACGTAAGTTATTGATGCCTGTTGTGCTTCATATGTATCCCAACGTTTGGCTATTAACTTTTGTCATTAACTTTAATATAGTACAATACAGTGTATTGTCTTTTCCTACATATCATACTTCCCTAGTGTCCCCTAGCACTCGGGTTGAACTGGTTGACTCGGATAAAAACCACTTGCGTGCTCCTTTTGTTGTACCAAGTTACAAAAGAGCAGTACGCTACATTAAGTGGTAGTGCTGATGACATGAACATTTGTTGAACTGGACACTAGGCAAGGCCAAACGTTTTCTGTATTTTTGTTGTTGTTTAGGAAATAATAATGTTTACATTGACAGTGGGCTAGGACCTGAAGAAGCGCGTACATTTTAAAGTTACTATTTGAATTGCCACCTTCGTGGAAAGATATGAAGTCGTGAAACCCTGTTAGTTTCAAGTAGTATGAATAAATTTGTTTGCACCAATTCTGTAATTGGCTGTAGGTTAGGAACTTGTTAGGTAAAGTCTATTGGTTAGAATTGTACGTTCTAAGTGATGTTACAGCTTTGTTACCATTGAGCGAAAGCTGAAGGGGGTGTAATATGTAACGTGTTACATTGGTAACACCGCAGCTTGTGTTAAATTCCATGCACGTACAAGGCGCATTGTGGTGCACTGGGCCACTTCCAGTGGTACAAAGCCACATCCCAGGTAGAAGCCCCACTCCACGCCCCACTAATGCAGCCCTCCAAGACCTGGATATACACCTTCAGGGTATACAAGGAAGCTAGGTTTGCGCCAATATATCAGATTCAACCAAGTGCTCGAAGTGAGAGGTGTTTTCCCCCCACATTTGAGCCACAGTGTGGAGGAAATCCCGGCCCCAACCGTCGCTTGCCCGGCCAAATAGACCAATGCCAAGCATAGTATTCCCTAGACTACAACCAAGCAGAGGAAAGGATTGTTTACAGTAAGCATTTACATGGTGTGTTCTCTCTCTCCGTCTTACATTCGGTGTTACAAGAATCACACGAATTTGGGCTTTCGGATGGCAAGAGTAGAGAGGGATAGACCTGCCACAGTGTGACAGCTTCTTGTATGGTTCATGTTCTACCATCTCGTCTTTCCTGGTCAGCTTCATATCCATGAATGGAAAGGATCCTTCTTCGACTTCCTGCGTGAACTTCAGATTTGTTTCCCAGAACTTCAGCGCTTGGAGCATGTCTGTACCCAGTTCTTCTTTGGCATATGGACAACATCGTCAACTTACCTCTTCCAGAACAACAATTCCGGGAAACTGTTCACGATGTAATCGTCGACAATCCTCATAACAAGCTCTGCCAGGGCAGGTGAGCACGAGTACCCCATGTGGGGGGGGGGGGGGGACCTTCGATTTACCAAAAGCTGCAGTCCCTGAACCTCACATAAATGGATTAAAGCACGGTCTTCAAAAGTTCGCCATCAAGACGATGTCCCCCTTTGTCGAAGTGCAGCTTCTCCATGGCCTACTCCAACATCTGAAGGGGGAAGGTTGGGAAAAAATGGCTACCACGTAATACAAAACGGTTCACCACTCAGTTTTCCTTGATGAAGAAAACCGATAAGTGTTTTAGTGTTCTTGAGGGTGCTACTCTTCTATTGGTATTTACCAATAAGTTCAGACAAAAGCCAGTTATTTTTTGTATGGATGCTCTCTTTGTAGAGGTAATAATTCTTAACGGAAATTTTTCTATATGGGGCTTAACCTGGCAAAGATGGAAGGGAGCTCCAAATGGAGGAGGGGCAGAGTTTCTTGAAAACTTCTTCATCAATGAGTTTTCCTGCGACAAGCCTCTTCAGTTGTTCTTCAATTTGGTCACATACGGATCTCCTGATGTTGTAATCAATCCCGCTTCCCTAATCTTGGTATGTAGTTTGGTGCTGTAGTTCTCGCTGTACATCACGACCGTTGCATCAGTCTTGTCAGTGAAGCAGACGGTGATTGCGGGTTCTACTTGAAGAGACTTTAAGATTTAATGCAGCAATAGGTCTTACGGCAGATTCAAGAGACGTACTTATCTGCTTACACAGTGTTACATTGAGCGGTTAGCTCATTGAAACGGGGAGTGTCAGAACACTTCTGATGATAACTTGTGTAAACTCGTTTCATGGCCCGTGTGTATTTGGAAACTATTACTTGCAGATTAGCAGTGAAGTTGGTGGTTTTCAAGTATCATCCAGCCCACAAAAGGCATGAATTTTGGGTAAATGGCCAAAAAAGGCATGTCTGCTTCAGTGATTATTCTCGATGAAAGGTTGAGGACTATTGGGAATGGAAGGGGAGGAGGAGGAGGGGATCGATGAGGATGAGGGGAAACTGGTGTACTGCATGGGTTCACTCCGAGGTGTCATACTGTCAATGCTGTCATCTGGAGAGCCCATTTGGGTCCAGAACACGTACAGGCGGGAGAAGTGGAGGGGGAGGGGTGGTGTCCCCATGAGTGCAACCTACATTCAGGCTGTCATTCGGGGAGCCTATTTGGCTCCAGCTCACGTACACAAGGGAGAAAGTTGGGGAGGGAAGTGGGCAGTGCCTCATCAGAGTGATTAACTACCACCAGAGGAAGTGAGTCATGTCAAAACCAGCAGGCTTCCTAACATCGACGTATGAACACGTGCACACAGATTGGTTGGAGTTTCTGAGATATTGTTTTGAGGTTTCATTTTCGATTATCGTTCCAAAGCATTCACCAAAACATTCGCCAAGTTAATAGCACTGCTTAATAGTTCGAAGGTTAAATGAAAACCAGAACATTGCTACTTTCGGTAGCAATGTTCAAGTTTTCATTTAACGTCCGAAGTATTATTCGGTGCGATTAAGTTGGCGAACGTTTTGGTGTGTAGATATCACTCCTTTGAAAGGCCGAACCATTCGTAACTTGGCGGCCCCTTTTACCAGTTTTTGTTTTTGATATGATATCACTCCTTTTTTTATAATTGTGAATTGGCTCAACTCCACTACTGTGCAGATGTGTACTATAAACTGCCACGTCAACTAGAAATTGGTTTTCAACAATTTGTTACTACCTTTTGCCTATATGCCGAACCATTCTCAACTTAGTCACCTCTTTATGGCTTTTTGGTTTGGTTTTAATTTTGTTGTAATTTGTATTACAATATTTAGTTAGTTTTGGTGTGTTGATATCACTCCTTTGAAGGGCCGAACCACTCTGAACTTAATGGCCTATTTACCAGTTTTTGGCTTTGTTTATTTTGCTTTGTTTTTACAGTTGGTTTATTTTTCGTGAATTGGACGTTATTACTATTTCTTTGCAACGTTGTTTAGATTTATCGTGATGCAATAGTGTGTGTCTAGTAGTCTAGGCACGCACGTCAGTATCCACGTTCTTATTGTCCGAACTTTGCCCGTTCAATGAGAGACGATGCCGACAATACTAACAATGGTTAAAACAATATTTTCGTACTTACGCGCCTTCCCATGCCATCCCTGTTACGCCCCCAGGTTCTAAACCATAAAAGGTATGCAGTTCGTATTGTACTGCACCCATTCGTCCAATTTCATAGCTGGAAGCCGCCCCATTATCTCGGTATCGATGAATAATCACCCTATGGGACTTAACATGGGGATGAGCGAATTAGCTAGCTAGCTAACACATTTACAACGTTATTGAGGGTCAGATTTTGCATCGAAAGCAGCTTTGCTGGCATTCCTACACGAGTTAATTTTTGTCAGGTGGGTCATTGCTCTCGATTTCAACACAATTTAAGCGTTTGTACCGCATTATTATTTTTCCCCAAATACCTGAAGTGTGTCCAACAACCATGGTTTGCCATGGTTTACAACCTCGACAATTGAACTGATGTGATGATTGTTGCCTAACTTGGCGCGACACACTAGCGTGTGTCTAGATATGTGAGAGAGATCGGTTGGCAGCTGCTTGAGCGTGTCAAGGAACGTCAGAACGACATAAAGAATTGTACAGGGTCATAAACACCCTGTTGCTGAGTCATAAACACTGCTCTCTCCCATCACTGGGTAAAGCAGATCACAGTGGCATCTGTTGGGAAATACAACACCCAAATTTGACGAACTGTCTCCGTAGTGATGGCGAACAACTCGGTACCCGAGCCAAGAAAGACTTCTTTAGAGCTGATTTACAAATCCATCAACGAATCCTTGGCAGCTGTGAAATGGGATGAGATATTCTTGCCTAGCACAAGCATTGAGGAGGACTGGGCTGCACTGAGGGATACCATATACTCCCTTATTGAAAAGTATATCCCAGAGATAGGGAAGTACAACCGTAAGATACCTAACCTTCCAAGACACATTTTAGCTGAAATTAAAATCAAACGATCACTTTGGAGTCGATTCTTCAGGAGCAGACAAAACTCTGACCTGGAAAATTTCCAAGCCCAACGAAACAAGGTTGTTGACCTACTTCGAACGTTCAGAAGAGAACAGCTTGAGGAATTGATGAAAAATATCAAGAGGACCCAAAGAGATTTTTTGGACATCTGCGGCACCAGCGTAATGTGGAGCCAGCAGTCGTAAGATTACTCAATTCGCAGAGTAACAAAGTGTTAAATGTTAAGGACGTACCAAACGAATTTGGAAAACAATTCCAGTCAGTTTTCCACCCTGGAGGCAAAAAGGTGAAAGGTGAAGGACCCTTACGCATGACCAGTGTTTCGCAACAACAAATCCTTGTTGTTTTAAAAAACCTTGACGCTAATAAAGCATGTGGTCCAGATGGAATTCCTAATAAACTCCTTAAGGAATGTGCACACACACTGGTAGCACCTCTGGCAGCCATTTTCTCGAAGTCTTTTAGTTTAGGCCAGATTCCAACAGAATGGAAACGGGCAAATGTCACCGCTATCTACAAAAAGAAAGGAAGCCAAATGTCTGCCCTCAACTACAGACCTGTGAGCCTTCTGACCAGCATAAGCAAAAGTTGTGAGGGTTTTCCTTGGTATTCTCAATGTTGAGCTTATTGACATAGGAATTGTGGACAACATGAAGCACGGATTTGTCCCAGGCAGATCATGCACTACGAATCTTCTTTCAGCAAGAAATAAGTGGACCATGGCTCTCGACGAGGGATCAGTGGTGGGTGTTTTCTTTGCGGACGTTGAAAAAGCATTTGATACTGCAGAACACGGCGTTCTTATTGACAACCTCTGTTCTCGTGGAGTTAGTTTAGAGAGGGTAAAATGGATCTAAGCATTCCTGTATGGCAGAGAGCAAAGGGTTGTTGTCAATGGCATGCAGTCTGCCTGGATGCTAGTTACTTCAGGATTACCGCATGGATCGGTCCTCGGGCCAAAGCTGTTCTCCCTGTACACTGCCGAATCTCATCATGCTGTGAAGAATGACTGCTGGACGTTTGCTGATGATGTGAAAGGATCTGTCATGACGAATGATCTAGAAAAAAAGTGTCGAATTTCAATGGGATATTAACAGTCTTCAGTCGTGGTACGACAGTCACGGAATGCGTCTGCACCCACAGAAGAGTGGAACAATGCATCTTGGTTCAAAGAACATTGATAGAAATTATTTCCTTGATGGTACGAAACTCCAACGTTTTGACAGTGTCCGAGACCTTGGTGTTATTATTGAGGATAACCTTTCAGTCAGCCGACAGTGCACTACTGCTGTAAGAGCTAAAAGAATGGCTGGGTTTCTTTCTCGGCATCTTTCAAAGCTCAATCCAAATGAATTTTCCCACGTTCACAAGACCCTTATCAGACCTCTTATTGAGTTTTCTGGTGTGGCCTGGGACCCGTGGCTGAAGAAGGACATCAACCTGTTGGAAGGGGCTCAGAGGTTATCCTCTCGCCTGCTTATGAAAGACAGGCTCACGTATGAAGGTAGACTTAAGGTAGCCAACCTTCCTACTCTTGAACAGAGAAAGAGGGGACGACTTATCGAGTGCTTCAAAATTATGAAAGGACAATATAACGTTAATTCTTTAGAATTCTTCAGGCCCTCTACTACTACAAATCTTCGGGGGAACTCCCTGAAGATCCAGAAGCCCCATGCAAGATTCGAAGTGAGAAAGAACTTCTTTTCTGTGCTTGTTATCAATGAATGGAACGCTCTCCCCAATGAAGTGTGTTTGGCAACCACCACAGACAAATTTAAGGCAGCCCTCGACAAACATATGCACTACCTGTGATCCTCCTGTCCCCCCCCCCTCCCCCTTTCTACCCTGTTTCCTTTTTCTCTTCAGCTACAAGTCTCTGGCTTTGCTGTTCCCCCCGGTATTAAACTAAACTAACCCAAACCCACGGTTAGGCATTGCTGTCCACAGCAAGAATAAAAAACACTCAACTGCGGGGAAGACACATCTGTTCAGGGCTTTTAAATCATTTGCCATCAGGTAGTTTCAGAAAATAGGTGTTTCCTTGATGAACATATCAAGCCGTGGCTCTATGTTGTTTAGTATGGTCTGAATTCAGCACCAAGTTAGACAAGAAGTGAAGAGTAGAACAGGGATGGGATATGTAAACCAATGGTAGGTGGTGCCGGGTTTAAGTCTTTCTCCAGTTGAGATATGAAGATGAGTGGCGGATGGCACCAGTTTCGAATAGCGCTCCAGATATGTGACCATCAGCAAAAGTTGTTTGTGTTTCTTCTGAAGAAGAAGGTGAACGAGTCACTACTCCGGAATTTGCAGTAGGATTTCATTGAAAATGTAACTGGACTGTGCTTGTTCACAGAGGTACTTTTACATCAAGAGAATTTGAATCGATGATCAAGGTTAATGGAATTTGTCAACCAAACACACTTCGTATCATCCGTAAGGAAATTCTTCGGAGCAAGTGAATTGAACTTTAAAGAGTTGCCTCACAACCTTTGTGGGTGGAACACAGAGCATCACGGAGGCCCTTGTTAACAATGGGCAATCCGGACCACACCATGTGACTCGAATGGTGAAACCCCATATTATCTGGTCCATGTACACGACCCAAGATCAAAACTCAAGGCCCACCAGCAGACTCTAGCAAAACCCTAGAAGTGTATGCAGAATGCCACATGCAAGAGCTTGAGAAAGCCCCATTACCTCGCGCATCAGTGTAAAGTTGTGAGCGAAGCCACAGACTACAAGAGGAATTAACTTGTTAAAGCGCGCAACTAGACAAGAAGCTTGTGCCACTGTACAATGGCCTTTAAGAATAGTGTCCAAAGAGAGCTACGTAACCTATGTCCCACAAGAAGTAAATACTTTCAACCTGAAAGAAAAATCACCATACTTCGACCCTTTAACAACGGAATGTTAGGTTGATCTAGACCCAATGGGAAGAATAGTAACTAGGGACAAAGATAATGATCTTCCTGATCGTACTCAGATGCCCACTCAATCAGGCATCCCCAGTGCAAAATGGCAACTTTTAAGCATACACAAAAGAGAACCTGACATCTAGGGATGGGTCGGTTTCATTTTTTTGATTTCGGTTCCGGTTTCGGTTTTCACGCTCAAAGAACCTCGGTTTCGGTATCGGTTTTTGCCACCATCCACCCCAACCAGATTTTCCTAATTTTTTTTCTTGAAACAGTAGTATTACCCCTTATGGAAAAGATGTATACATTAGTATACCGAAGATATACCAAAAATATACTTTAGTACACCTTGGTATACATGGCGTACTAGTGTGTATACATACTAT